>JAPEBW010001144.1:0-29817 GCA_027405785.1 Ophiocordyceps robertsii | reverse complement strand
ACTTATAAGGCTTAGTAGTAATATAGTTCGAACCGATTCTTAAGGACTATATAGATAATAGTCTTAAAGATAGGAACTCCGAGATAAAGAATATTTTTAAGAATTTCGATAACTTTAAAGAAGCTTTATAAAAAACGTTCAGAATTATAGATAAGCAACTATTAGCAAAGCATAAATTAAGAAGCCTTAAGTAAGTTATATCTTTATTAGCTTATATAGTTCGATTTTAATAAATAACTTTTAAGCTAAAATAGGAGGATAATACCTTAATAGCGACTTTTTATTAAGGTCTTAAAGAAAAGGTTAAAGACGAAATCTTCCGCTTAAATAGGCTAAAGACGCTATTAGACTATATTAATCTAGCAGTTTAGATAGGCAATAAGTAGTATAAACGCCGGTAGTAAAAGAAGCACTGTTTAACTCTTAGCGGGGTTATTAAGAAAAATACTAAAAAGCGATAGCGCGACTTAAGTAATATAATAGACTTAAATACCCTTAAAGCGAGCCCGCTAAAGCCCGCTAAGAAAGCAATTCGATGCTTTAACTATATAAAAGAAGGTTATATCGTAAGAGATTATATTAAGAAAAGGAATTCCTTTAAGGGAAGGAATATACTTATTCGCGAGAATAATACCCTCTTAGCTTATAATCTGCGATATACTTTACTATTACTTTCGATTAAAGATACTAAAAAAATCAACGCTAAGCTTATTATACTAACCCTTAGTCCGTTTAAGACTAGTTTGCTTATAAAGGGTCTTTATAAAGAAGAACTTAATAAAGAAATAAAGATAAAAGCTAAAAGCTTAAACGATTAGTAAAGAAATGCTTTTAAAACTAAGGATAATTATAAGTATAAAACTTCTTTATAAACTATTTACGAAAATAATAAAAACGCTCCTTATTTTAATATAAATATTATACTTTTAAATACGGAAAATAATAATAGCTATAATCTTAAAGACCTCGAATTATAAGAAATAAATAAAAAGCCCTTTTTTAAAAAAGAAGATAGTAATAAGCCTTATACTCCTTTTATAAAATATCTCGATATAGTTATTACTATTAAGGATAGGGCGTATAAGTAGTTATCTTAAACTAAATATTATAAAGATACTTACCTTATATACCTTTTAAATAAGTAAGGAAGCGGATAGTTTCTTAAACTAAAAAAGACTTTTAATAAACCTGCTATAACGACTAAGGAACTTATTACTAATATTAAGGTTTTTATAGAAAACCTTAAAGAAGATATCGAAATCGATAAAGAGGAACTTATATAAGAAAATACCGATAACTAATTTAAAATTAAATAACTTTTACTCTTTAAGCAGTATAACGAAACGACTATTAAAAACCTTTAAAATAGTAAATTAGCTTTAACGAATAAGATAATTAAGTTAAAGGAAGATTAAATATCTCTTTTTACGTATATTACTAATCTAATTAAAGATAAAGACAATCTTAAGAAAAAGAACGAGGAGCTAGCCGAGAAGTTTAAAGAAGATATAGAATTCCTTAACCTAGCTATTAAAGATATATTTAGACGATATAGCGAGTATTTCGAGACTAATTATAATCTTCGCGATAAGAATTATAGTTTAGATATACTTTTAAAAGTAAAGGGATTCTTAAAAGATATGCTTAAGAACTAGCTAAAAACGCAGTAAAATAAGCATAATAACCTTAAATAATATAATAAGATAATTCGTACTAAAGGAGTTTTTATTAATAATACCGCAATAAAAGATTATGTTATTATTAAGGATTTAGTTTTTAAAGCTATTAAGAAGCTTTATAACTTAGATAGACTAGTTCCGTAAAAAGAATTAAAATCTACTAAGAAGTTAGTAAACGAAGTAAAAACCTAATAAGCCTAAAAATAATAAGGATATTTCCTAGTAAAAAGAACTTACTTATATTAAATAATAATTTTTAAAGTATAAGAATAACCTTTTTATAAGAATTAAGAGGAAATCGCCTTAATATATTAGTAGATTGCGGTGCGATAAGTAGCTATATTTTACCTATAATAGTAAATTGTTTAGAATTACGTTATAAAAGAAAAGACAAGCCTTATATACTTCTTTTAGCAAAAGGATTACCCTTTAAGTATAATAATAGTAAGATTATACTAAAGACTAATCCTCTTAAGTATATAATCGGGATTTATAACTTTAAAGATTCCTTTAACGTCTTAGCTATTAGCTATAATATTATATTAAGACTACCTTTTTTATAAAAATATAATCCTATAATAGATTAAGATAAAGGCCTTTTAAGGTTTAAAGACGATACTTTAAATACTTTACTTTATAGTTTAATAAAGGACGACCTTAAAACGAAACCTTTAAATAATTTAAATATAACAATACCTAATAATAACTATATAAGGAATAGTAACGATAAGGATAATAAAGCTTCTTATATAGATATAAATATCGCATTAATAGATATTATAATAAATAACGATAAGATAACTAGTATAACTAAAAATAATACGACTATAACTAGTATAATATAAGCGAAAATAACGCTAAACCTTAGTAAAAAAAATTCTAAAAGCCTTAAAGATAATTATAAAGCTACTTATAATTTATTAAAAGAAAATCTATTAAATACCTTAAGAGATATTAAGTAGCAATATTCTAAGTAAAAAGATAAGATTAAAAAGAAACGGAATAAGAAAAAGATTAAAAATAAGATACGTAAAATTAGCTTATAGTATTTAAAAGGTACTATTATAAAACGTAAGATATAAGCGCTCCGGCTACTTATATATCGGTATATAAGATATAAGCATATAGACGATAATTAGCGTCCTAACCCTTAACTAAGGCCGGGGTAAGACCTTTTAGCAGTGCGGTATTATCGTACTATTTCTCCGTAGTAAATAGTAGTAATTCCTTTAGCGTAGGTTCGATCCCTATATAAGAAAGTAAACTTATAAGTCTATACGGAAATAAGGCTCCCTTTAAGCGCGCGTAATAATATAAGCGTGTATAGCTTTTAGCTACTAGCTTAATAAACCGGGGAGGTCCTGTCTTATAAATAACGAGGACGTTATCGTCTTTCCTTTTAAGGCGGCAATTATTATAAAACGTAAGATATAAGCGCTCCGGCTACTCGTATGTCGGTATATAAGATATAAGTATATAAACGATAATTAGCGTCCTAACCCTTAACTAAGGCCGGGGCGAGACCTTTTAGCAATGCGGTATTATCGCACTATTTCTCCGTAGTAAGTACTATTAATTTAAAGCACCTTAAAGAGTAAATATAGTATATAAGACGTTTAAAAGGTACTATTAACTTAAAATACCCCGAGGATTGTTATTTAAAAATACTTAGAAATATACTAAAGAGATATTTTAATATATTTACGCCGCTACTTAAAGATAGACTATTACTATATAGTAGTTAAGATTACGAAATTAAGTTAAAAGAAGGCTTTAAGCCTAGATTTTATAAGATATATAACTTAAATAAGAAGTATTTAAAGTTATTAAAAAAATATATTAATAAAAACCTACGAAAAGGTTATATTAAAGAGTTTAAATTAAAGTATAGAGCTCTTATATTATTTGCTTTAAAGAATAGTAAAGATAAAGAAAAAACTCGACTTTATATCGATTTTAAAGAGATAAATAACGATATAATAAAGGACTAAACTCCGTTACCTTTTATAAGCGAAATAAGAGATAGATTAGCTAATAAGTAGTAGTATATTAAGGTTAACCTTAAATCTACTTATAGCTAAATATATATTAAAGAAGGAGACGAATTTAAAATAGCCTTCGGAACGTAATATAAACTTTACGAATTTTTAGTTATGCCTTTAAGATTAACTAATATACCGGCAACCTTTTAAAAGAGAATTAATAGTATATTAAATCCTTATTTAGACCGTTTTTATATAGCTTATTTAGATAATATTATTATTTACTTAGATACGCTAAAGCAATACTATAAAGAAGTTAATATAGTATTAAAAGCATTAAGAAAAGCTAGCTTATATATCTTACTAAAGAAATATAGCTTTTATATATAAGAAGTAGAATTCTTAAAGTATATAATTACTCCTTTTTATATAAAGATAAACTTATAGAAGATTTCTATAATTAAAAATTAGCTAATTCCTATAAATATTAAGGAAATTTAAAGCTTTATAAGATATATAAATTATTATAGGAAGTTTATATTAGACTTTTCTAAGATAATTATACCGATTTTATTAGTATTAAAGAAAGCTAAAACGGACCCTTTTAAGTAAAACTTAAAAGCAAACGAAGCTTTTAGAAAAATTAAAGGATTACTTATTAAAGAACCTATATTAAATACCTATAATATAAAGAAGCTATTAAAATTAAAAACGGATGCTTTTAATTTTATATTAAGCGCGTAGCTAATTTAGCGCGATAAAAACAATATTCTTAAACTAATAGCTTTTTATTTAAAGAAGCTAGTAAGTATAGAGATTTATTATCCTATTTACGATAAAGAATTCTTAGCTATTATATACGCTTTTAAAGAATTTTAGCATTATATTTTAAGGAATAAATATAAACTTAAGGTTTATATAGATTATAAGAATATTAATTATTTTGCTATAACGTAGTAGTTAAATGCTAAGTAAATAAGATAAGCTAAATTCCTTTTAAAATTTAATTATAAGATTATTTATAAGAAAGGTTTTAAGAATAACTAAGTTAATACTATTAGCTAATAACCGGACCTTAACGATAAAAAAGAGCTTTATAAAGAGACCTTATTATTTTTAAATAATAACGGTAATTTAAAGTTAAAGACGTTATATATACTATTTAACGTATAAGGAGATCTTATTACTTTAAAATTACTTAAGAATTCTTATAAGAACTTAGATAAGAAAAGATATAAAAATCTTAAGTAAGAGGGAAAAATAGCGTTTTATAAAAATAAGCTATTCCTTACTTTAAAGACTAAGAAAATAGTTATAATAGATTTTTATTCGCACTTATTATACGGATATTAAAGTATTACGAAAACCTATATTATTATTATTATTAAGTTTATACTAAGGACTTAATCTAGGTTTTTAGAAATTCGATGTTTATAAATAAAAAGGAAAAACCGGAGTGCTTAAGGTAAAACCTCCCCTTATTCGTGCTTAGTCCGCCTCGCACGAGGTCTTATAACTTTACGTAAGGAAAAAGGGAGTGCGCCTTCCGCCGCGAGTATATCCCGCTCGCTAAGCAGTTTAACGCGGCTTAGTAAGGCCGGGGCCGCTACTAACCTAGGCGGCCCGCGGTCCGGAGCATCGCGCTTTAGGCCTAAGGTATAGGCAGTAGACCCTCTTTTATCCCCCTTATCTACCTTCTTAATATAAGGGCGGGAGGGGTAAGCGGGATTTCGACCCGCGCCCCTCCCGCGGGTAGCGCGACCTTTAAAGAGTAGGCCTATAGTAGTCCCCGCTAATAGGAATTTAGCGCCCCGCCGTGCGCGCTTATTCTTAATCGGGACCGTTATTTGTTCGCGCCGCCCGGTTACTAATCCCGCGCCTAGCTTTAGAGATAAAGCTTCCTACCTACCGCGCGTATACGCTCGCACTTCTTCTCCTCCTTCTTAAGACGCGTTTATCTTTCTTATAAGCCTATTATATACTTACCGCCCCGCCCTATTCGCGTGCCCGCCGTTCCTCTATCGTTGTACTTATTGTCTTTATCGCTACTATACTAAAGAAGAAAGTTACTTTTTTTAACCTTAATATAGGTCTACTCCTTAAACTGCTAAGCAAAGATACTGAGGATAAAGAGGCCCGGGCCCGCCGTAGCACCGAGCGTGAAATTCCTTATTATATATATATAGGTCGTCTATTAAGCGACGATACGCTTATAGTTTTCCGGGGCTATTAAAACTAAGCCTATATATATTTAAGTCGTGTCCGCCGTATAAGCGCGTATAGTACGCGTAGCTAATCTTCTCTTAGCTATCTTTATAAAAGCGTATATTGCGTGCTCCTTAAGCAACTAATCTTATTTTTAGGTAAGTAGTCTCGCGTCGCACCCGCCCGTATACCTCGGCTAATCCCCCTCGCAGCTTACCGCTATAAGCGAGGATACGGCCCGCAAGCTTTATACCGCTTAGAAGGAGTTATATAAATCCGGCCGGCCTATTAAGCGCTCTATATATATAAAGCTCGCCTCCGCGGCGATAGAGCTTCGGCAGCGTGCTAGCTTTACCACGGCACAGGCGCTCGCGTTTAGTGCTCCCCTTAGTCCTACCTCCCTTAACGAAAACGTTAAGCTGCTCGCCTCTACCCTCGGCCGCTTCGTTAACGACGCGCGCGCGGCCCGTAAGGCTAACGCCGAGCTCGCTAATAAGGTTAACGGCACCGTTACGGTTATCTACTAAACCGTTTACGCTATAGCTTAAAACCTAAAAAGTATAAAGAATGCGCTATCTATAGTAGCCGACTACCTTAGCTCTAGCGGCTATAAGGGCCGAGATATCGCCCTTAAGGGTCTTTTGCCCGACTTAGACCTTACGCGTGCCCGTGCCGCCCTCGCACCGCTTAAGCCCCCGCTACTTAGGGTTCTTATTATCTTAAAGGACTTTAAAGCTAAAGCTAAGGCTAAGAAGAAGGCCTAAGCTAAGGCTCTTGCTAAGGCCTATACCCGGGAGCGCGCCGCTCTCGCCCGGGAGCTTAAGTATAAGGGAGTGCTTAAGGGTAAGGGTAAGGGAAAGGCTATTAAGGCTAACGTCGCGTCCGACTTAAAGGAGCCCGAGCTTAATGTCGGTAATAATAAGTCGGAGGAGGAGCTAAGTAAGGACGACGACGATGCTAACGAGGCCGAGACTAAGGTCCCCGAGGACGGGGATAGCCCCCTACCCGGTCCTAACGCGGTCCTTATCGTTTCCGACTATAAGAGCGGCGGTAATAGCGATAACGACGACGACCTAATATTACTCCTCGCCTCGCCTACTCTTAGCCTATCCGTAGGCCGCGACGTTCCCCCGCTTACGCTAAAGCGGGCTCGTGGCCTCTTTAAGAGCAGTGCCTCCGGGGCTAATAGCCCCGCGGTCTCCGCCTTAAAGCGTGCTCGCGCCGTTCGCGCTCTTAACCTAGCTAGTAAGGAGGGGGACACTAAGGACCTTAGCTTAAACCTTAAGTACTTTTAGTTTTTCGCTTATAGTAAGGCGGGGTCTCTTCCCCTTAATTTCCTTATAACGCTTAATTCCGCTTAGTCGACTAGGTATTATTTAGGTCGCCTTACCCGGCTCGGCCTCGTGCCGCCTTTAATGCTAATAGCGGGAACCTTATAAGCCCTAAAGCAGACGCCCTAGCGGGCTGCTAGTAAGGCGGCTTCTTCTACGTCTACTCCCGCCGCGACCTTAAGTTATCGTAGGCGCGGGAGGGGGAGGGCACTAGTTACTCTAACTTATGCTCGTAGCTAGGCGGGGCGTTCTTATAGCACTCCTTAGATAAGGAAGTCCGCTATTACTCCCGGTCGCACCTAGCGCGGCGCCGGGGACGATAATAATAAGCTTAGTTATTAGTTAAGGTAGAAAGGTAGTGTTAGGGGGGGGGGAGGAAACGGGAAGAGAAGCTAGCTAAAGCGCTAGCCCGGGGTAGGTCCGGTAATAGCCTTATAAGCTAAGTAAGGTCTTAAGAGGGGGAGGTTCCGGCGTTTTAGTGCTTTATAGCGTTTATTATATTAGTAGGTTATCCCCTTAAGGCGAGCTAAGGGGACGATTTAATTAATATATATCCCCTCCTAACTAAGGTATAGCCGGAGCCGCCGCGTATACCCTATCTTCCCCTTAGTATAGTCGTATTGCTAGATCGAATTATCGTAGGCGCCTTAAGCCTAGGAACTATCTTACTAGCGTAGCCGCCGTCTCCTATTTTTAAAGCTTCGCCCGCACCTCGCCCGCGTTACGGAGTCGCTATAGTAGCGTCCCCCTTACCTCGCTAGTTAGCTTATAGCTTATTATCGCGTAGTAAATAATGTCCCGCCGTTGCCCGCAGTTATAAAGGGGCGATACTACTCCGGGTACGTTGCGGCGGAATAGGAAATCTTTAAGGCCTATTACTCCGGTTCGCATCTAAGTAATCGTAGAGCTTAGGTACTTAAGCAACGCCTTATAACGGTTAAGCGCCACGGCCTTATCGAACCGGGGCGGTAGGTTAGCGGGGTAAAGCGTAGTCCGGCGCTATTTAATAGGTTCCTCCCTTAAGCTCTACCGTTTAGCCTATTCTTCGAAGAGGATTTCCTTTATCCTTTTCTTCTCTTAAAGCTCGCCGGACCTAACTTAAGACCGTACCCCCCTTAATACCTCCGCGAGCGGTAGTCTTAAGGGCGTAGGCCGCCTTAGTCGTCTTCTACGCTACCGAAGCAGTCTCGCTATTAATATAGACGCGCGTCGGATTTAGTCTAGGATTCCGGAGTTTTTTAGTCTCTTAAGGGTATTAGCTATTCTTTAGTTTAAGTAAAGGTCGATTAGCGGGACCTAGGTTTCGGCTTTAAGCTAGTAAACTAAGGTGGCTTAGTAGGCTCCCGCGACTATTCGGAGGTAGGCGGTCTAATTCTATGCTAGTTTCGCGGCTATCCCGCGGGGTTTTCCGTCCGCCGGGGTTATCTTATAGAACGTAACTATAGCGTATAATATAAAGGAACGGACGACTTTGCTATAGACTTCCTAGGCCTTAAGTAAGGTATATCCTTATATAGACGCTATAAGCTTTATAAGGGCTAGGTTCTGCTTTTTTAGCTTAGCGCGTAACTTATTAAGGTATGCCTTTTACTTAAGCTTGCGGTCTACTTATACCCTTAAGAGCTTAGCATCTTAGACCGGCGCTACTATAGCGGCCTTAAAGCGGATAAGGGTTATAATCGCCTTATGTTTTCTTATAAAGTAAATAAGCTTACTCTTTAAAGGTTTAAAGTTTACTGCGAACTCCTTTACCTATATAGCGCATACTTCCTAAGCCGCCTTAAGCCGCGCTATTATCGATCCCTCCTTAAGGCTAACGCTAAGGATATTTATATCGTCGGCGAAACCGATAATATAAACTCCCTTTAGCTTTTTTAATCTTTCGTAAAAGGGTATTATATAGTAAAGGAATAGGATTAAGGAAAGCGGCGAGCCTTAAGGGACCTTAGTAGTAATTCGGACCGGTATAGCTTTTCTTCTATCGAAATAAAGGGTTAAGTAGCGTTTATTTATAAAGCTACGGGCTAGCCTTATAAACTATTTAGGGTAGCCTTAAAGGGTAAGTTCCCTTAAGAGTTTCTTATAGTTAACCGTATCGAATGCCCCCTTAATATTAAGTTAGAAGAACGATGCGATCCCTTTTCTAGCCTACGTTATGCGTATTAGTTCCGTTACTTAAAGTATTGCCGCCTTTATAAACCTCTCCTTTTTATTCCCGAACTATCCTTCGGGTAAGACCCCGTTCGCTTCCGCCGCGGTCGCGAGTCTTTAAGCTAAGATCTACTTTAAGATCTTACTTATCGTCGGTAGGAGGGAAATAAGTCTCTACCCCCTAGCAGTGCGGTATACCCCGGGTTTCTTCCTTAGTTTTCTTAGCACCACTACGTTCGCGGACCGGAACCGGGTCGGAAAGTGCGATATCTCTATATAGGCTATAAAGATTATCGCTAGCCGAGCTAAGAGCGCTAGGCCGTAGAGCTTAAAGAAGCTAAGGGGAACTTTATCCGGGCCTACCGCTTTCTAACTCGCTATTTTGCCTATTGCTTAGGATATATCTATAAGGTCAATACGCCGTTTTATAAAGAGTTCCCTCTTAGCTACGCGCCGGGGAGGTCTCGGAAGCGTTGCGGCTTTAGCTAAAAAGAATCGTTCCGCTAAGAGTCGGGCTTTCTCTTCGAAGTCGGGGGTTAGTTAGTATTTATAGCCCCTACCTATTAATAGTAGCAGGTGCGCTAAGTCCGGGGGTAGCTTACTACGTAGCCGCGCCTACCGTTTAACGTTTTATAGCTTAGTATTGTTAGCGCTAATCTCCTTAAGGAAGTCTCTTTAGTGTTCTTATCTCGCGTCGCGTACGGCTCGCTTTTAGGCCGTAGCCGCTTCTTATAGCGCTTCTTAGTTTGCTTAGGTCTTATATCCCTTATAATATCTCCGGGCCCTTTTCGCAGCTTAAGTGGCCTAGGTCGCCTTTAAGGTAAACTATACGTTGCCCCTTAAGATCGCTTACTTCCGGTATAGGACTATCGCGCGGGTAATTTTATCGAGATTATCGTATAAGCTATCTATTTCTATATCGATCTCTTACGGGCTGCGGAGTATAGGCTATTATATCCTAAGCCGGGATAGGGTTTCCGCCTTAACCCTTTTTTTCTTAGCCTCCTTTTACCTTAGCGTAGCTAATGCCTCCTTTAGCTTAAAACTTATCTTAAACGAGACTACTTATAAAATATAGTTAGACCCCGTAAGGTCTAGGTCTAGGCCGATAAACTATATAGCCGTTTCTATCGTAGCCTATATAAGGTCGATCGTGCTATCTTTATATTTATAGAAGAAACGTATATATTCCCCTCTTAGCGTAGCTAGCTTAAGCTAGAGCCGCGCGGCCTCCTTAACGAACTATTCTACCCCGTTAAAAGTCCGGTTATAGGCGTCTTAAAGCGGGTAATAGATATTAAAGTCCCCTACTAAAACTAGCGGGCCTTAGCTATTAACCTTACCTAAGGCCTTAGCTAGGCCTATTTAAATTCCCTCCGGTAGCGAGTATAAGGACCTTAACCTTATGCCGTCGCTAAAGGTTATCTCCCCTTAGTCGCATCCGGTCTAAGGCATCTACGTCCCCGCGTCGTGCCTCTTATAAATATATATCGCGTTGCGGCCCTCCCTATAAACTAGCCGGTACGGTGCGCCCCTTAAGGGCGGGGCCCCTAAGCCTTATATTTTCTCTATCTCTTAAAGCGCTATTATATTATACTTAGCGCGGTAGCTAAAGGCTAGTCGTGCTAGCTCGTATCTCTTTTATATGTTTTAATAGAGGATCTTTAATTTTATATGCGAGGGGTCGGGGTAAAGTTCGTTATTTAGGATAAGGTAATAGCTTAAGTCGGGAGCGATACGCTCCGTTATCTTATATAGCGTCTAATATTACTTAGGTTAGTGCTTACTACTTATGCCTTAGCCGGCGGGGCTAACGGCGTCTGTCCGTCCTTCCTCGGCCGCTTAAGGCGTTTCCGCGCTTATAATAAAGTAGGCCCTTAATCCTTTATAAAGGGGAGGGGGATTTAAGGGTCCGGTTAGCCGTAGGTACTAGCGAAGCGTTGCGGGCGGTTTAAGTAGTAGTCCCTTGCCTTATCCTAGGCTTTTACCGCTACAGGGCAAGTGCGGGACTACGCTAAGTGCTGCCCGCTATAAGACACGCAGTTATAAAGGATTTCGCCTTTCTTTACGCGGCACTTATCCTCGCCTCCTATATATAAGGTCCCCCCGTAGTAAGCGTAAAGCTATATTAAAGTATAACGTTTAGTAATATGCCCGTATTTATAGTAGTTATAATATCGGGTAAGTCTAACCGATTTATTATATAGCTCGTATTAAAATATCTAGGCCTTAAGGAATAAGCTTATATCGCATAGCTTATTAGCCTCCGCTAAGCTGCTTACGCTAATAATAAGGGTTATAGCCGTTAAGGACTTAGTTTAAAGGCGTATTGCTCGCGCCCGTATAACTTTTACTTTATTAATATTAGCGATCTCCTTAATTAAAAGTGCCTTATCCGTCTTAAAGACCCTTATAAGGATATTCTTCGCAATTACTATATAGGCCCTACGCGCTATCGCCGCCTCCGGTCTAAAGACGCTCCTTACTTAGTCCTAGTTTTACTAGTAAGGTCGTGCTATTATATTAAACGTTACCGCGATATCCCCGCTTAGGAGGCGTCTCGCTACTATAGCGGAAGAGATATTAAGCGCTGCGTTAATTGCTTTTACCATATCCTTCGGCTCGCGGTTTAAGATATCCGGTATCGCTCCTATCGGGACTACTACTAGCTCGCGTTCGTGCTAAGGCGGGACCGGCTTTATCTTTACGTCGTATTATGCTAGCCCTCCGGGGCCTACTACTACTATTGCTTAAGTTATTTTAAGTCCTCCCCCTAGGCCTTAAGCTCGGCCTTATCTTAGTTCCTCGTAAATAGCTTCCTTTATCGCGCTTTAAATAGCCTTACGGAGCTTAAGGTCAGCCCGCACTATAGTCGGCGCGCTCTTAGCGCGCTCCTTAAAGCGGAGGAGGGTTTCGACTACTACCTATACCTAATCGAACTATATATACGGGACTATGCCCGCGATTTCGTTATAGGCCTTCTTTTCGTTAGTGTTGCGTGTAGCCCGGCCGGGCTACGCGCCGTTATCTTATTTAGGTATATTCGGCTCTCTATTTAGGTGCGTGAAGCTTAAGGGCGTTTCGTCGCGCTAAGCGCTGCGGTCGATGCCGGTACGAGGCGGACTACCCCCTCGCCCTTACGTCCCCCGGCCACGCTGCGACATCGTCCCGAGGGGGGGTAACCGATACCGCTAAATTGATTTTTATTATTAGTAAGAGTTTTAAACGCGATACGCACCCGCTACGGGCGAGTGTTTAGTTTGCGAAGAGTTTTTTTTAATAAAATCTATATCTTACGAAAACCTATAATAAAATTAAAAACTATTATAATACCTATAACCTTTATAAGAAAATCTAAGGAGTTATTAAGTTATATAACGTATATAATAAAAGTAAGGCTATATAATATAAGCCTTATAGTAACTTAATTCCTTTAAAAGTTCCTTTAAGACCTTAAGACTTTATAGCCTTAAACTTTATTATAAAATTATTAAAGTCTATAGATCTTATAACTAGTATAAAATATAATTTTATTTTAGTTATAGTTAATCGTCTTATAAAATACGGCTATTTTATTTTAATATATAAAGCTATAAACGTAGAAAAGTTATCTTATACTTTTATAAGATATATTATAGCTAATTAAGGACTTTTAAGTTCGATTATTTTAAATAAGGATTAGAAATTTATTTCGAATTTTTAATAAGGCTTAACGCAAGCCTTAAGTATAAAGTATAAATTATTTACTACTTTTTACCTTATTATAAATAGAATAATAAAACGATTAAATTAAACGCTTAAGTAATACCTTAAAAGCTATATAAATTATTAGTAAGATAATTAGCTTTTTAAATTGCTTATAGTATAGTTAGCGTATAATACTTCTTATTTTAAGCCTATTAAGAATACTCTAGTATTCGTAAATTATAGCTTTATACTTAAAGCTTATAAGTCTTCTTTACTTAAAGAAGTTATAGCTAAAAAAGCTATATTAAACTCTAAGCAGTTAATAAGCTTATACGGATTTATAAAATTAAAATTAAAATATATTACTAAAAAGATATTGTATTATTATAATAAGAGATAGTCTTTAAAACCTTTTTTATTTAAAAGCGATAAAGTATATCTTTTAACGAGGAATCTTAAGACTAATAAACTTAATAAGTCTTTAGATTATAAGAAGATAAGACCTTTTAAAGTTATAGAGAAAATAGGAAAGATTAATTATAAGTTAAAACTTTTAACTAATTTACTTATATACCTTATTTTTTATATATTTTTATTAAAGCCGACTTTATAGAATACTAAGGTAGTATAAAAGCTAAACTTAAAAAAAGTTAAAGAAAGCGAATATATAGTAAAAGCTATACTTGCTAAGAAGATAAAAAATTAAAAATACTTTTATTTAATAAAGTAAAATAACTATCTTAGTTTAGATAATACTTAAAAACCTATAAATATTACGGGCTATATTATAAAAAGAGCTATATTTATATTATAGCAAACGACTTAAAGTTAAGCTAACGTATAGCTAAAGTTATATAAGACTTTACCTAAACTTAGCCTAAGTTTAACTTAAACTTAACTTAAGTATAGGCTATTTAAGCGACCCTTATAAAGTATAAAGCTACGTAGCTTAAATAAAGATTTCCCCCTTCCCTTTTTAGCTTTAAATAAACATTTATTTAGCTACGTATTACTAAGCTAAGTATATATAGGCCCTTAATATATTTAAAGCTCCTTTTAAATAAGGTTATATAACTTAAAAAAAGACTTACTAACTACGATATAGCGCGAGTAAAAAGCTTACTTAATATAAAGGGGCTATACTTATAAAGCTTAAAAAGGAGGGCTAAAAGAGGCCGATATTTAAACGAAGGTTAAATAAGCGATCCTCTCGCTATAAACAAAGGCCGTTAAAATAAGCTACTAAGTTTAAGTAAGCTAGCAGTAGATTTAATAGCTAATAAGCTAGTTTAAGGCCTTAATATAAAAGCTTAAGAAGATAGTAAGGATATATATATAAAGAGGGGCCGGCTTATTAATTAGTAGTTTAATACTACCTTACGATATAATAGCGGGGGCCGCAATACCTATAATAAAAAAAGAAGTAACGAAGAAGAAAGACTAGTAAAAGCTACTCTTAGCGCTAAGGAAATTTAACGGCTAGTAGCGCTACTTTATGCCTTAAGCACGATATATATAAGAAAAGTATAAGATTAATTAAGACTTCTTTTTAAGCTTAAAGGAGGTTTTTTACTTAATCTATAACTACTTAAATATAAAGCTATAGCAGACTATAATAACTTATTATAATACTAGCGCGGACTAAGGTTATAACTAATAAGAGTTCCTTAAGTACCTTAATTCGATTTACTTTAACGTCGATATTTAATCGCGGGCGGCGGCGGCTATCCGCACGATTAAATAAGGAAAGAACTAAACGTTCGCGGCGTTCCTCCTTAAGTTCGAGTAAAGGCTTTTTAAGGTAAGAAGAGGGTCGTGGCTATATAATATATAGATCGTGTTCTTAAAAAGCGCTTTAGGCCTTTGCCTTAAGGAGGCGCTCGCGATAGTTAACCTCCTAACTTTAAGCTTCTTAGCGTATACTAATTAAGTAGCGTAGATTGCGGTAAAGCTAAAAAGGGTTTAGTAAACTAAGTAGCCGTTTTAAGGCTAAAAGAAAGCAATAAGGGGGGGAACTTAAGACCGAAAAGACTTAAAGGGTAATACCTTAATAAGTAAAATTAATACTATAACTTAGCCGGGAGGAGGATAAAGCTAGCTTAATATACAGAGGTATTTCGCTTATAAGATAATAAGGTATATCGCTTACTTCTATAAAAAGAAAAAAGAAAGAACCTTATAAGTAGCCGTAGCTATAACTAAAGAGGTAACTAAAGTAAATTCCGATTTAAGAAAAGAAGAACCTTAATATAAAGTTAAGCGCTAAGGGAAAAAAGGAAATAGTAAGCGGCTTAAAAGATAATAAGGAAGCACCTTATACTAAACTTAATACTACTTAAAGTTAGTATTAATAAGAAGAAAGGGCTTAACGCACTTATAAATATAGGCTATAACTACTACGCTATAGTAAGTAAAGGGGTAGCGATAAGGCTATAGATACCCTTTATAGATAAGATAAGAAGGCTACTATAACTTTTCTTAAAAGACGCCTTAACGCTTTAAATAAAGGGGATCGTAGCGTTTAAAATAAAGATTAATAAGCACTTAAAATAGATATTTACCTATATAGTACTAAAGTTAAGCTACGATATGTTTTTAAGGAGACTATAGATAAAGAAGAATAAGGTAGTTTATAATACTAAAGGGAATTGGATTTAATATAAAAAAGCGGGGATTTAAATTAGCTTTTAAGGATTAAAAAAAGCCGCGAAGATCGCGAATATTTAAAAGGCAAAGCTAGTAAGCGCCTTTATCTTTATAGCGGAGTGCCGATAAAAAAGGGCTTAAAAGGATAGCTAAGGGCGACGATAAGCGCTTAACGTAAAGGCGGTTACGATAAAGAATATAAAAAGAGCCCTTTAACCGAAAACGCTAGTTAACCCGGCGGACTATATCCCGGCTTAAGTACTATAAGCTTATCCGGACCTTTTCGCACTTATAAAAGCACTTAAGTAACCCTTATTCTAACTAAGCGTAAACTATAAAATCTATCTTACCTTAAATAAAGATAGTAAAGAACCGCTACTACTATAAAGGCCTTTTTATAATATATTAAAAGAAGAACTCTTTATCCTCCGGAAGACTTTAAATAAGCTACTAAAAGCAAACCTTATCCGCTTAAGCAGTTCGTTAACCGCGGCGCTAATATTGTTTATAAAAAAGGCCGATAGCTAACTATACTTTTACTATAACTACTAAGCCTTAAATATAATTACGAAAAGGGACCGGTATATACCCTTATTAATTATAAAAATACTAAGGATATTAGTAAAAGTACGTTAGTTTATAAAACTTAACGTTATTATAGCGTTTTATAAGATTAAAATTGTAAAGGGCTATAAGTTTAAGATAGCCTTTTAAATAAAGTTCGGACTATTTAAATAGTAAGTATGCTTATTTAGCTTTATAAAAACGCCGGCTACCTTTTAGCGCTATATTAACTAGGTTTTTAAGGACTACCTTTATAAGTTCGTTATAGCGTATATAAATAACGTTTTAATCTACTTATTAAGGTCGCTCCGCGATTATTAAAAGAAAGTAGCGAAAGTGCTTAAAAAGTTATAAAAGGTAGGCTTTATATTAAACCTATAAAAATACGACTTTATAATAAAAGAAGTAAAGTACTTAGGTTTTATTATATAAGCTAAGGGTAAGGTTTAGTACGACTTAAAGAAGATTTAAGCTATTTAAACGTAGTAAGCGCTAAGGAATATAAAGGGCGTTCGGAGCTTTTTTAGGTTTATAAATTACTACTATACTTTTATCCCGCTTTACGCTAAGGCCTTATAGTGCTTAAATAGCCTTTATAAAAAAAACGTAACGTTCTTATAAACTAATAAGCACTAAGCCGCGTTTAAGTTTATTTAAAAGGCATTTTATAACGCGTTAGTGCTATAGCTATATAACCTTAAAAAGGAAATATACTTAAAAGTAAATTGCTTTAAATACGTAATAAACGGCGTGCTAATATAAATAAGACCGGATAAGATATAATACTTAATAAGGTTTTTCTTAAAATAACTTAATATAGCGGAGTATAACTACTTAATCTATAATAAGGAGTTACTTATAATTATATAATACTTAGACTTTTAAAGGGTAAAGTTATATAATATATTAGTATTTATAGTATTAATAAATTATAAGAATTTAAAGTACTTTATAATAAAGAGGAAGTTAAATAAGAAGTAAAGTAAATAAGTAATAAAGCTCGCTTTATATAACTTTATATTAAAGTACTACTTAAGGAGGTTAGTAGTAGTACTTAACGCTTTATCGCGCCGCGATTAAGATAAGCCGGAAAAGGTATTTAATAAAAGGGAAATAGGACGCGTAGTATAGATAATCTTAAATAGCGCGCGATTAATAAGATATTAAGTCCCCCTTAGCGGCAAGCACGTAAACCTCTCGCGATAATTAGTATAAAAAGAGCGTATTATCGCAATAATGCGGGAAGGGGATAAAAACGCGGGGTTAATCGCCTATATAAGTAAGGCGGACGACCCTATACCTTAAAATAAAGGCGGGGCGAATAAAGGCGGAGTTCGGCTAAAACTTAACTTAAACTTAAGCTAAGACGCGCTTAAGGAATAAGTATAACCGGCTTATATATTTAATAAATAGGAGATATAAAAATAGTAAATAGCAATATTATAAAAGGATAAAAAGTACTAAGTAGTGTTTTAAGTAGTGCGAAACGGCGATTAGTTGCTTATTTTAAAATAGCAATTAAAAGTCTAAGTAAGTAAATATATAATTAATATAAAGGGGCGCCTCCGCTTTAAAGACTAACTTTAAGTGCTAAGTAAGGCTTAATACTTTAAGGAGGGGGAGGATAAGGAGCTAAACGAGCTTTAAGTATTAATCGCTTAGCGGATATATAACTTAATAGCGGTAGGATACTTAAGGCATAAGGGGACGCTTACGATACTAGCTTAAAAGTTCTTTTAATTAAGCTAGTTATTAATAGTACGCTAGCTTATTATAAACTATAAGCTATATAGTAAAGGGCATATTTAAAGGTAACTTTAAAAGGGGCTTTTTTAACTATTACTGCCCTTTATATAGCTATTTATATACTTAATAATAGACTTTATAATCGACTTACCGCTAATAAGGACTAAGGGCTTTTAAAACCTTTAAGTAATAATAAACTAGCTAATAAAGGCGATAACTTTAAAAGCGATACTAATAATAAGACTAATAATATACGCTACTAAGTTTTTATAATCTTACTTCCGCTTTTATAAAATACTAAAATCTATTATCTTAGATTAAAGGACGAACTAAATAAAGCAATTTTAAAAGGAATTTTACTAATAAATCGGGGTTTAAAAGAAACTAAGTTTAGCTTATTACCCGCAAACTAATAAGGCGATAAAGCGCGCGAACTAAAAGGTATAAGCATACCTCCGTATATATATTTACTATAAGTAAGATAACTAAAAGGTATAGCTACTTTACGCTTAAGCGGCGCTTAATAACTAAGTAGTATTAATAATAAGTATAAGCCCTTTCTTCGCTATATATAAGTACGATATTAAGCTAATTTAAATCGCATAAAAGGAAGGACCGCTTACGCTAAACGCAGAGGGCGTATAAAGCTTTATATAAAGGATAAAGGAAGTTACTAACTTCCTTTAAACGGCAATCGCCACGTTATAAGTAAAGTAAAAAGAGATAGCAAACCGGTCTTATATACTAGTAAAAAGACTTTAAGTAAGCGATAAAGTATAGCTAAATATAAAGAAGTATACTATAAATAGGCCTTACCGGAAGCTTAACTAGCTATATTAAAAGTATATTATAATAAAGGTAATTAACTTATATATAGTAGAACTTAATATACTAAAGAGGGTATATAAAAGACTATATATAAAGTTCCTCCGCCGCGTAGCGGATAATCCTTTACTTAGCTAAGTAGTTAATAACTATTAGCTACCGCTAGTAATTAAGGAGGATAATAAACTAAAGTATATCGTAAAGAAGATTAAGTAGGCTTAGTAAAAACGGATTAAAAGAGGGAGATAGCGCTAAGTCTTAGTAAAGTAATATAAGTATACTAACTTAATATAGTAGCTAATTAGCGACTTTTAAGATATAATCGCTTTAAAGGAATTCGAGGGACGATATAGCAACGTAATAAAAAATAACAAGGGTAAGGTAAAAAGACGATAGTAAGCCGAGCCGGGTAGTAAGGGATAGGACGAGGGAAGTAGCGAAGAAAAGGAGGAAAACTAAGAAAAATAAAAGGGAATTTTAAGCTACGCTTAGTAAACGTTAAGACAATTTTAAATAATAAGCATAAGGAGGATATGCTATAAACGCGTACTAAGCATAAATAACGATAAGACTAATAAAGGATATAATAAGATATAATAAGATATAAAGTAAATATAAATAGAATATATAAAGAACTATAACTTAATTAAAGCAAACTACTTACTACTTACTAATACTAATAAATTAACCTTAAACGTTAAGGTGTGTTTAGGCCTAGCGCGCTATAGTAGTAGTATAAGCTAACTCCGCATACTATAATAATCTTTAAACGTCTTTTAAAACGTATAATCTTAAAGCGCGTTTATAGCGGCGACTATATCGCTAGTATATTAATATCGCGTTAGTATTATATCTTATATAGTTTAAGAATAAGGATATATAAGTAAATAGTATAATTTAGCGCGGGCGTAAGCAAAACAATTATAAGCGCGGGGCGAGGCTTAATTTTAATAAGCTTTATACTAAGTATCCGCGTTAAGAGATACTATATATCCGATATATATAAGGTAAGGGGGGCGCTATATAGTAGTACTACGTATCGCGCTCCGCTTACTAAGCGACGATAGTAGGCGTAAAGACTAATATAAAGGCGATAGCGTATAGTCGCTAGGCATGTTAAAAGGCGCCGGACGGGTAAACGCCTATAATACGGCGGGAGATAAGGCTTAAAGGGATATAGTAGATATATTAAGGCGCGGCGCGGCGAAGCTATTAAGAGAGGGGGCGCGTATATAGGTAGATTAGTAATTAAAAAAAGAAAAGAAAAAAAAAAGGGAGAGGGAAAAAAGAAGGGTATTTATACTTAAGGACTATAAGCGGCGGGTAAGAAAGACGTGCTTTAAGCACTAATATTAGCGGTAAGCGGAGGAGATATATTATACCGCCTTAGCGCTATTAAGGATAATATAGCGGCGCGAATAAGTAAGTATATAACGTATTTAACGCCTTAATATAATATTATTTAAGAAGGCGTAAGCGTATAATTATAAATATAATAAGGATAACTATACCGATTAACGCTAAATATAGAGCGGGGGGGGGGCGGGGCGCTAACGTTATATACCTTAGTGCGCGATAGCTTAAAAGGGGGATAGTATTATAGGCTATACTATAAGAAGAGCTATAATTATATTATAGCGAACGACCCGGAGTTAGGCCAATATATAGCTAAAGTTATATAAGACTTTACTTAAACTTAGCTTAAGTTCGACTTAAACTTAACTTAAGTACGGGCTACTTAAGCGACCCCTATAAAGTACGAAGCTATATAGCTTAAATAAAGATTTTCCCTTTCCTTTTTTAGCTTTAAATAAACATTTATTTAGCTATGTGCTACTAAGCTAAGTATACGCAGGCCCTTAATAATAAAGCACTTAAGAAATGCTTTAAGAAAAGTTAAGGATTTTAATTAATAAAACCCTTAAGAGGAAGTATTAGCTTTTTTAAGCTAGGATTTCTTTACTATCTTAAATAGTAAAAGTAAAAAAGAAATTTAAGATTAGATTTTTAAGAGAAAGATTTATAAAGATAAAAAAATAGGATTTTCTTTAAAGAATTCTTAAGGTTACTCTCTTTAAAGTAGGATTTCTTTAAATATTTAGGTAGTTTCTTAAAGGTTAAGAATAACTTAAGAGAAAAAGAACGTTTATCTTTTTAGGTTTAAAAAGACCTTAAAGAAGGGAATATATAACGGAAACCTTATTTTATTAGTAATTTTAAGTACTAAGGAAGTACTAATATTTAGTAAAGTATATACCGCTAAATATAAAGAAGTAATTAATAAAGTAAATACTACTAGTTATAAGATATAACTATTAAAGTAAATACTAGTAGTTATAAGAGAGATAATATAGCTTAATAGTTAAAGATAGCTAGTATTAGCTATAAGCGGTATAAGCTAAACGCGCTTATATTTAGCTTAAGTTAGCTTTAGCTAATAACGGGATTTATATTATATAATCGACCGATACTTTATATAATTAACTAATACTTTATATAAAGCTAAAGTAAAAGGCCTTCCCTTTAAAAGAGGATAAAATCTCGTAAAAGGTTTTAAGATAAGGATATTTAGTCTTATAAGCTAGTTATAAGTAATAAAGCGTATATTACTTATAATTAGTAATAAAGATAGTATAAGCTATTTTTATTAGCTTAAGAAGTAGTTTAATAACCTTATAAGTTATATAAAGTATAAGTTATAGATTAGTATATAAAAGCATATAAAAGCATATAAAAGGAAAGCCTTTTAATAGCTTTAAGAAGGTATAAAAAGAGGTCCTTCCTCCTCCTTTACTATAAAGAAATAGTGCGATAATACCGCACTATTAAAAGGTCTCGCCCCGGCCTTAATTAAGGGTCGGGACGCTAATTATCGTCTATATACTTATATCTTATATACCGATATATAAGTAGC
Organism: Ophiocordyceps robertsii; assembly: GCA_027405785.1. Taxonomy (NCBI): domain Eukaryota; kingdom Fungi; phylum Ascomycota; class Sordariomycetes; order Hypocreales; family Ophiocordycipitaceae; genus Ophiocordyceps; species Ophiocordyceps robertsii. Next base: position 8,087 of record JAPEBW010001144.1, on the reverse strand, counting down.
CGGAGCGCTTATATCTTACGTTCTATAATAATTGCCGCCTTAAAAGGAAAGATAATAACGTCCTTATTATCTATAAGATAGGACCTTCCCGGTTTATTAAGCCGGTAGCTAAAAGCTGCGCACGCTTATATTATTACGCGCGCCTAAGGGGAGCCTTATTTCCGTACGGACTTATAGGTCTACTTTCTCGCGCGGGGATCGAACCTACGCTAAAGGAATTACTACTATTTGCTACGGAGAAATAGTGCAATAATACCGCACTGCTAAAAGGTCTCGCCCCGGCCTTAGTTAAGGGTTAGGACGCTAATTATCGTCTATATGCTTACATCTTATATACCGATATATAAGTAGCCGGAGCGCTTATATCTTACGTTCCGTAATATCCTTCCCTTAACTCTTTTCCTTTCCTTCTTTTTTCTTTTTTAGCTAGTTTTAACCTAAGAAATCCGCATAATAAGATACCCTTACCTTATTTAGTTTAGTAGCTTATACTAAGTCTTTTTCTCCTTTTTTAGCTAGTAAATTTAAATTAAATAAATTATACGAAACTACTTAATATATAAAAAACGTTAAGGGTTCCGTAATAATAAGGCTTAAAAGCTTTAATCTTTAAAATAAAACTATTATTTATAAAGCTTATAAAAGGATATTAAAGCTTTAAATACCTTAAACTAGCTTATAGCTAACTAATAAGCTATAGTATTATAAAAGTAAATATTTTTCTTTTATTTATTATAATTAAATAGATATAGTTATAATAAATACCTTTTACTTACTTAATAGCTAAAAAACTTACTAAGTATATAAATACTAAGTATTCTTTATTAAAGCTATAAAGTTCGTAAATATTCTTATAAGCTAGTTTTATATTATAATACCCTTAATATTTTTTATATACTAAGTAATAAAGCTTAATTTATTTAATTTAAATTTACTAGCTAAAAAGAGAGAAAAAAACTTAGTATTAATTACTAAACTAAATAAAGTTAAGGTATCTTATTATATAAATTTCTTATATTAAAACTAGCTAAAAAAAAGAAAAAAGTTAAAAAAAAAAGAGGAAAGACCTCCTTTTATACCTTTTTAAAGCTATTTAAAGGCTTTCTTTTTATATATTTTTTTATACTTTTATATACTAATTTATAACATATATTTTATATAACTTATAAAGTTATTAAACTACTTTTTAAGCTTATAAAAATAGCTTATACTATCTTTATTACTAGTTATAAGTAATATTTACTTTATTACTTATAACTAGCTTATAAAACTAAATATCCTTATTTTAAAACCTTTTATAAGATTTTATCCTTTTTTAAAAAGAGGCATCTTACTATAGCTTTATATAAGGTATTAGTTAATTATATAAGGTATTAGTCGATTTATTTAATATTAATCCCGTTACTAGCTAAAGCTAGCTTAAGCCGAATATAGGCGTATTTAACCTATATTACTTATAGCTAATATTAGCCGTCTTTAATTATTAAGCTATATCGTCTCTCCTTATAACTACTAGTATTTACTTTAATAGTTATAACTTATAATTAACGGTATTTACTTTACTAGTTACTCTTTTATATTTAGCGGTATTTACTTTACTAGATATTAGTACTTTTAGTACTTAGGATTACTAACGGAATAGGGTTTCCGTTATACTAGGCCTCTATACTTATTTTACTGCGAGAGCCCTAGGCGTAGCCCTAGCCCTTATTTGCAGGGGTCAGCCACATATATATAAGGGCACCCCTCGCATATATTCCTTTTTCCTAGCTAGCTAGACACTATTATCATCTTCTAGAGCTCCCTTTTCCACATTGTCGAGTAATGGCCGTGGTCTTGGAGGCTGAAAAGGATCTATATGTACGTACCTACCTCTGGGTCCGGATAAACACCGGGTCGCATTCAGTCATCGCGGCAGCTCTCAGAGCCAAACAGGCCCCAGCAAGGAAAATATCCAGACGCGTGCTTCTTCCGCCAGAGCGCGCCATGAGGAGCTACCCATTGCCCTCAACCCAGACACACAACCTCGACTGCAACCTCCCTGAAGCTGCTCGCGCCCCATGCAGGTCGTCTCTCGCGCGTTGAGTGTGTGGGGCCGCCGTTGCCTGCCCTTTCGCATCGCCTAGAGCCCGAGGCGGGCTCATCTGAAGGCCCTGCAACCATTAAAGTCGAGAGGCGCGCACCGGCACAATGGCACACCGATTCATCGTCGACTCGAGCCCTCCCTCGAGCCCCGTGCCGGCGACTCCCGATCGAAACGCTCGGCATGGCGCAGCCTTCCCTTCTCTCCCCGACAATCCCTCCACCACGCCCGCAGGCCCCATCCCCTCCTCCGTCGCCTCCTACACCCCGAGCGGCGCGCCCTCGGACCAATACCTGGGGAGCTCCATGATGCGTGGCATGGCCGCCAGCAGACCTTTGCCCTTTGGCTCCCAGTCTCAGGCCGCCACTGGGAGGAGCTTGTTTGGCCGGAGTGAGACCCCGAATGCCTCGCTTGGGCGCTCCGTCCGAGCCAGAGAACGGCAGCCTTCTGCGCTGAGCAGGCAGTTCGTCGTCGACGATGAAGACCCGGATCAGGACCAGCAAGACGAGGACAGCGAGCCAGAACTTCCCCCACACCCGGGCAGTCTGTTCCGAGTGTCGACGGCCCCCCACGGCCACGCTGACGATTTCGAAGCCGAGCTTGCAAGGTACATTGATCAAGACGTGGATGCCGAGGCTGCCGACACCCAAGAGTCTAGCATAGAGTCGTCGTCACGGCAAGGGTCCGACGAAGGGGACATGTTTTTGAACATGCGGCACGATGACCGACCCTACGGCCAACCAATCATCGGCCAAGACGACGAGGACATGATTATGCTCAATACGCCCGCGGCCACACACAGGGTCCGCAAGGAAGCCGAGGACATCTTTCGCAGATCGGCAGCCCGGCTGGGGGGGCTCTCGACGAGCCGCGAGTTCCAGTTTTCCTCCATTGCCCGCGACTTTTACACGCGACAGGATCCCGCCCGGATAGCCGAGTCTGCGGACCTCATCCTCAAAACGGAGACGTTGCTCTGCAGGCTCTACGAAGAAGGTGTCGGCACCGAGGACGACGCCGAAAAGATGGACAACTCCCTTGCCAACGTCACCTGCCTCCTGATTCAGCTCTGGAACGACTACGTCGACAGCCTGCCCCAGCCAGAAGGGGAGGACCTTGCCACGGTTGGGCCCGGCGCGCAAGCCGAGCCCCTTGAGAAGGCGGCCTTTGTTGCCCAGCTGATTCTGCGCATACATCACACCAGGTTCGACAACGACACCGGAGATGACAAGGCGCCGCCGCCGCCAGAGGTGCTGTTTGACTGGCTGCAAAGCAACCATAACCTGTATCCCGACCAGGTACGAGAAATTGCTCGGTACAAGCCAAGCCCCGCCTGTCATGGCTTGTTCTGGCAGACGCTGCGTTGCGCCCTGCTCCGAGGTGACGTCCATGGAGCCTCTCAGCTGCTGCACAATGCCGGCTGGGAGCATGTCCGCAGAGGCCCTCACGGTGACCCGGTCTACACGGGCAAAGCCCTGGAAAACATTCGGCGCTTCGCAGGCTCAACCTGCGACATGCTTGAGCTGTGCCCCGCCATGAGATCGGACTGGGACATCCGCAACAGCAACTGGACACTGTTCCGCGTCCAGGCGAGGGGGTCGCTCGACAAACTGACGCTGTTTGCCGAAGGCAACCTCGACGGCCCGCTCGCCCGAGGGCCCCAATCCATGTCGGCCATGGCGAGGAAGGCATCGAGCCAGATCCCTTGGGACGTGTACGAGAACCTGCAGGTCGTGTACGGCATCGTTCTCGGCAAGCGCGAATCCATCATGGACACGGCACAGGACTGGTGTGAGGCCACCGTCGGCCTGTTTGGCTGGTGGGACGATGGAAGCCAGCGTCCGAGGAATCTGCGGCTGTCGCACACGCTTGGCCTCCTCGGGGCATCAGCGTCTGGGATGACACCTTCAGGCGACTACTTTGACCGCTTGGCTTCCGCCTTTCACGTCGTGCTCCGCTCCGACATGACGCCGAACCCAATGAACCCTGTCGAGGTCGCCATCGCGTCTGCGTTTGAGGGCAATGTCGATGCTGTCATTGCTTGTCTGCGGACGTGGTCCCTCCCCTTGGCCTCTTCGGTAGCGGAGATTGCGTCCGTTGGACAGTGGCTCCCCCCCAGGGCCGGCTCCAAGCCCCCTCCGACGGATGCCCTGGACATGGAGGACCTGGCACTGCTCGGCGTGACACCGCCATCCCAAGACGAGATTGAGGGCATCAAGGACACGACATTGGTTCTATATGCGAGAGAACTTGCCGGCATTGACCATCTTTCCCCGCACAGAGATGGTTGGGAGGTGGCCATTCAGGTGCTCGGCCGGATGGACTTGCCGGAAAAAGCGGATGAGACGGTCGGTGAGCTTCTTCGAGACCTGCTGGAGACACTGGACGAGAACTCGAGCACCACCGTGGACAAGATGTGGCGGATACTCAACGACCTCGGCATGGTCAAGTACGCCGAGGAGACGGCCGAAGTCCGTGACAGATCCCGGGCGCGATGCTCAACACCCAAATGTCGCGTTTACTAACCGTGTCTAGACATTCGCCCAAATCCTGTCCAAGGAGTCGCACCGATATGGCGAGGCACTCTGGTACTATGCCCTGGCGCACCGCGTAGACAGCGTCCGCGACGTCCTCAACCTCCTCATCGCCTATTCGCTGGTGCATTCCACGGCTTACCCCCCCGAAAAGGATCTTGACGAGGAGCTCGAGAACCTCTTGCGAAGGCGCACGGAGACCCTGGAGATGCGCGCGAAACAAGACCTGGAGGCGGCTCAGTTGCTGGGGCGGATGCTGAGTGGCTATGCCACGCTGCGCAAGTTCTACGAAATCAGGGACGGTGAGAAAATGGACGAAATATCAGCCTCCAAGGCGGCGGCGCTCAAGAAGCAGGCAGCCGTCGCGCTGGTGGCCGTCATCTCCAGCGCCGACGACAACATACGCGGAGGCCTCTACGACGAGAGCCGAGATGCGGTGGTGAGCGAGGACTTTTTACTCGCGCTTCTCGGCGAGGCCACGGCGTTTGTCAACCAGTCGCCGGCTGCCATTACGCTCGACCAAATCGACGTGTTGCTCAAGGCGATCGAGGACATGCAGACGGTGGGCTCACGAGTCCGTGACGCTTGCGACGACTTCTTCAGCCTGGTGCTCGCGTCGGGCCAGGGCCTCAAGGGATCCACACCGGCCGACCTGATGAAGAAGTCGACGAGCTCGCTGAGCGGCAGCAGCTACGTCATGAGCGGCAGTTCGATGCTGGCCAGCCACCTGCACAGGTCGACGGCGGCGGGGAGCAAGGTGCACCGCGGGTGGGACTGGAGGAGGTTGTGGACAGTGAGCACAAAGGGCGACGACGTGCTTCGCAGACTGCGGCTGGGGCTGGCCAAGGATCTGGCGACGCTGTGGCTGGAGGGGGCGGACGGGGTTGCGTCGTTCTGATGTGTAAAGTACATGTATCTGGGGTTGAAGTTGAACGAGGGGAGCCAGCTCTGAACTCAAAGAGCAGCTGTAGCTCTAAGTGATGTGTGGCGAATCCAAGTCAGCGTTGAGGAAACTTGTGTCGGCCTTGTACGCCTCCAGCAGGCGAATGACGGCGTGGTGGAACTTGTCGACTGCCCATGCAGTCGGCGTCCAGCCATCATTGCCTCGAGACTCGATGTCAGCCCCCCTCTCGAGCAAGAGCATGACCGCCTCGACGTTCCCGTGCTCGGCAGCCCACGACAGTGGCGTACGGCCCTCGACGTCTTTGGACTCTACGTCGACATGGGGCTCGGCGAGCAGTCGCTTGACAACCAGTCCATTCTCGGACAGGTCGAGGTCGGTGGCTCGGCATCCTTCGGCAAGCATGGTTTCCACATGGGCTTTCATCTGCCTTATGTCGTCCTGCCGATGGCGCAGAATGAGCTGCCGGGTAGAATCATTGCCGTCTCCAGGGAGCTGCGGCCATAGCGGCTCGGTTCTCGGGCCGGCTGCTGCCCAAGACAGTAGCGTTCGCCCATGCAGTTCGTAGAGTTGACTGCCGTAGAGCGGCACCCCATCAAATTTCCCAAAGGCCAACTCCATGATCTCGTCGGAGGGCTTCCAAAATGAATGAGAACCTAAAAAAATCAACTCCTGTATATCGAGTTGCAGGTCGAGGAGCCGGCTAGCGACGGCTGCGTGCTGTTCGTCATTAGCCCACAATAGAGGTGTTGAATTCCATTCCTCTCCGCACTCGATATCGGCGTCTCTGACGACGAGCAATTTCATCATGGCAACGTCCTCTCCCGTGTTAGGCACCAATGGCGGTGTTGACGTGTATTCAGTCTTCAACTTGAACCTGAACCTCTGGTTGAGAAGCAGCGTCGTTTCATATTTATCCTCAATGCCTTTTCTGTTGGCTACCAACCACGGTGTCTGTTTCGGTGCCCCGAATCTGATGTTAGCACCCCGAGCAAGGAGCAGGTTCACCATGGCTCCATTCCCCTGCTTGGTAGCTACGTGTAGCGGTGTTGAGTTCCAGATATCCGTCGACTCGAGATTGGCGCCCCGGTCGAGAAGCGCTCGCACAACAGCTTCATCATTCCTGCTGCAGGCTGCCAACAGCGGCGTCTGTTTCAGTGTGTTGGTCGTCTCGACATTGGCGCCCCTAGCGAGAAGTAAGTTAATGGCAGCTTTGTTCCCTTTGCAGCAAGCTGCCAGCAGCGGCGTCTGGTTCAATCGGTTGGCCGTCTCGATATTGGCACCCCTGGCGAGAAGTAGCTCAACGGCGGCGTTGTTCCCTTGGCTGATGGCGGTAAACAGTGGCGTCTCTTGCAGTTCATCCGTCGACTCGATATTAGCACCGTTGTCGAGAAGCAACTCAGCGAGAGCCACGTCATGCTTCCCATGAAGAGCCGACACCAGTGGCGTACGACCGAATACGCCGACCGTCTCGGTATCGGCGCCTTTTTCGAGGAGCAGCTTGACGACGGCCCGGCGCCCGACTCGTATAGCATAGGATAGAGGCGTCTCTGGGCCATTCGTTGACTCGGTATTGGCGCCATGATCAAGGAGCAGCTTGACGACGGCCGTGTGCCCGACTCGTATAGCATAGAATAGAGGCGTCTCTGGGCCATTCGTTGACCCGGTATTGGCGCCATGATCAAGGAGCAGCTTGACGACGGCCGGGCGCCCGACTCGTACAGCATAGGATAGAGGCGTCTCTGGGCAATTCGCTGACTCGGTATCAACGCCATTATCGAGAAGTAGCTTGATCACGGCCTCATCTCCTCTCTTGGTGGCTAGAAAGAGTGGCGTGTGAACGTGAAACTGGGATCCTTTTGTTGAGTTGATATCAGCGCCCCTATCAAGAAGTAGCTCAACAATGGCCTTGTTCCCTATCCCGGCAGCCATAGCTAGAGGCGTTTGACCGTTGGACGGGGATCCTTTGATTGACTCAATATCAGCGCCTTTATCGAGAAGTAGCCTGACCACGGCCTCTTGTCCTCTGTCAATGGCGACTCGGAGTAGATCTACGCCACCGTCGACCATGGGACTCAGGCCGAGCTTTTCTAAAGCAAGGATGACGGCCAAGAGGGTCGTTTCATCGCTCTGGTCTGAGACATAGGCAAGAATGCTCTTTTTGGGGGAGAACTTGAAGTCGCGCCCAAAGTTGACCATGTTGCTTCGATCCTGGCGATATCTTTCACTTAGGCCGTGAAGCGGAGACGTCAAAGGCTCATCCTCAGCTAGGGCCTCCAAGAATGCGCAGACTGCGTCGTGATTGCCCATCGCCATGGCCGCAAAAATGGGCGGTCCATAACGCTCTTTTTCAACGTCGAAACCGTGCTGCCTCTGAGGGTGAACTCGAATGAGATTGACCAGGTTCTTCTCCGCAAGGATATACAGGAGGCTGACTGAGCGGGTGTATTGTCGAACTAGGAACCTTTCGTGAGCGTTGTTGACCTTTACCCACATTCGCAAAGGAAACTGGGCAAGAAACTGTCGCTGGTCTATTCCGTTTTGTTGGGCCATGTTGGCGTGGTGGAGGGCG
>JAPEBW010001143.1:0-29819 GCA_027405785.1 Ophiocordyceps robertsii | reverse complement strand
CCAGGAAAATGTCCTTTTTGGTGTTGTGCTCGGCCACATCTTGGTAGGTGAACTCCTTGGACATTTTGGCGGAAGATGCGCGTCGGCGGCTTTGGCAATGGAAAAATAAAAACCAGTCGGCGGCGGGAGTTGCACGAGGCCGCGTGTCTATGTTTTTGCAGATCGGAAGTCGTGACGCTGTGGCTTTTGGCTTGTGCGTAAAGGAGGGGTGGGCAGGGACCGAAGGAAGAGGAAGCGGACGAGGGCGAGGAGGGGTGGAAGAGGAGGCGGTTGAAGATGTGGAAAAGATTCGAGACGATTCAGAAGGGTCCGTCCGCCGGTTCCCCCAAAGTTCCGCCCCCGACGGGAGTGGTGCAGGCGGAGTCTGCAGCCAATCAAAAGGCTCGAATTTGCCGCTTCTGGCCTCTGATTCGCCCGCCGTTGCGCGACCTCGCCTCTGGTGGACTTGGGTGCTGGGCCGGCTCGCTCCGCCCACAGGTGCCGCCCACAGGTGCCCGCCCCCATCAGCAGCGACCGCCTCTGTCAGTGCTTCTCCACCTACTGGGCCTCTTCCATCCATGCTGCAATCGCCCACGAGTGGCTCAGGCCATGACCCTGTCCTCGGTGCTGTAAGCACAAGCTCGGTCCGAAAGTCATTCCCGAAGCCCCGTTGCTGCCGGCGCCATCAGAGGTGACGTGGTACTACCCTCCCTTCTGCAGACTTTGCTTACTTGGTGCTATCTAGCATCATGTCTCATCGCCTAACGGGCGCTTGCGACGTGCCGGCCCGGCCGACCAACTCTGGGCACGCATCACCCGGCCGCACGGCTCCGAGCTTGGCCTTGCTTGAATGGACAGCTTCAGCGATGTGACAGATGGGACCCAACGCGGCGCATACCCGAGGATGTCGACCAATGCCCCCTCTTGCTCGTGACCAAAGGCGGAGAAAAGCGGCATGTGCCCTCGGCGCGCCCCGTCTCGATTCAGCCCCATGTACCAACATTCGCATACAGTATCTGTCCTTGGCCTCGCCCCGCTCGGTGCAGACTCGTCCGCCCTCGGCATCTACCGCTTGGCCCCTCCGCCCCCAATGTCCTGCCCCAGCCGGTAGCTCGTCACCTTGTCCCATTCAATCTTTTGCCTCGTTACCGGCAGTTGTCTCCGCAGGCCCTTGAAGGCGCCCTCGCTCAAGTTGACAAAGCCCTTGTTGAGTTCTTCTTGGTACTTCTTCTCCACCGTCGAGATTTCCTTGGCTATGCCGCTACCGGTCCCGGAAGGGATTGAGGCAGTAATGGCCTTGTTGGTGAGCAGCCGCACGTTGCCATCCTCGTAGTAGTGAACGTCGACCTTGATGGATCCGTCTAGGCTGCCCGATGCCGGGTCGAAGACGTACACCGATCTCCAACGTCCATTCCTGCCAAACAGTCAGCCCGGGCAAACCCGCAGGCGGCGGACGATTTCAGAGGCCGGCCTACCAAAAGTTGTTTGGACTGTACTTGTTGGCGACAATGACGACGGCAATCTTGGACTCGGACTCGATGGGGTACGCGCCGCAGGCTGCGCTGGCAAAATGTTCCTTGACGTAGGTCACCACGCTCTTCAATGTCGATTTTCTGCGGCACCGTCAGCGTCGCGAGCTTGAATGCAGGATGCCGCCGCGAGACACGCACACCAAATCTGCTTGAGGCCCTTCTAGAACGTGGCTTTGTACGTCGCTTGGCTTCTGTGGGCGGCGTTAGCCTCTCAATCGCAGAACTGCGTGGGCGGCTTGGGCGTGCCTGTGTCTTGTGATCGAAGGAGAAGCTCGACGAGCTCTCGACGTCGTAGTATCGCCCGTCACCGAGAGAGTTGTGTGAGCTGATGAGAACCTGCATTGAAGCAACGCCGTCAGTCGGCTGGACGGGCAGCACGCTCAAGCCAGCACGGGCAGCTCACGGGTTGACTGCTACCAGGCAGTTTGACGGTGACGAGCTGTTCCTCGTTGTACTTTTCAAAGGCCGGCGCGAGATCGGAGACGATGTCGGGCGACGACAGCGTCAGAGACTTGATATCTAGCGCGACCTTTAGCAACCGATGGCCTTTTGGCTGCTGCCAGTCAATCGTACCGGCGACGACGTCTGCGAGCTGCCAGCGCGTTAGATGATGATGGGCGTGGACGAGCGGGCTGGGCCAGGGGAGACTTACCTCTCCAGGCGGCGCCCCCTCCACGAAGGAGGAGACTATCTCGAGCTGCGACATTGCGACTGGATCGGGGGGCGACGAGCGGGCGACGGGGCGACGAGGGCCTTGACGGACGAGGCTGGGCGGTTTGGTGGTGGATGCAGCAACGGCCTGCAGCTGGCTTTGGGCGGGGCACGACGAGCAGGTGGAGAGAAGGGGGGGTTGATGGAACGCGCCAAGGTGACCCCACTAATACCCCCGAAACCCGTCACCCCCGTCTTCAGTCTACAAAATGCTGCCACGCATACATGAAATCCTACCCATCTTGAACTCTTTAGAAACCCAAAAGGCTCTGCCTCTTCCTCTCTCGGCTCAGCATGCAAGGTACGCAATGTACGCCGTTCAAAAGCCCCGCATCCCTCGGCCGCTCAGTAGGCCAGACTCTTCTTGATATTCTCGTATATTCCTGTCCAAGCTGTCAGCAAGGCATCCCTCCCGCCGCTCGGGGCAACTCACTCGCAACGTCGGGGAGGGTGAACTTTTCGAATATCAGCGGGTTGTGGATGCTCCAGCCTGCGACCCGCCCGACGGGAGCCTCGAGGCGCACAAACGTGTCCGGGTCCTCCTGGATCGCCGCCGCCACCTCGGCGCCTATGCCGGCATTCACCATGGACTCGTGCACTACAAGCACGCGCCCCGTCTTGCGCACGCTCTCGAGCACCGTCTGCTTGTCCCACGGGTAGACGGTGCGCAGGTCAATCAGCTCGGCCGAGATGCCCAGGTCCTCCTCGGCGTGCTGGATGGCCGACAGGCAGTTGTAGATTGGCTGGCCGTAGGATATCACGCTAATGTCCTTGCCCTCCTTGAGCACCTCGGCTTTGGACAGCGGCAGCTCGTACGCCGCCTCGGGCACCTGCTCCACGGCGGCTCGGTAGAGAATCTTGGGCTCCATGAAGAGGCACGGGTCGTTGCTCCGGATGGCCGCCAGCAACAGGCCCTTGGCTTGGATGGGCGAGCGCGGCATGACGACCCGGAAGCCCGGGACGTGGGTGAAGAGGCTTTCCGGTGACTGCGAGTGGTACAGGCCGCCGTGGCCGACGGCTCCGCACGGCATCCGCACCGTCAGGCCGCCTGCGTGCGGGCCGTTGCTCCCCTCCCGATACCGCAGCTTGGCGCCCTCGTTGACAATCTGATCAAAGGCCGGGAAGATGTAGTCGGCGAACTGGATCTCGGCCACCGGCCGCATGCCCTGCGCCGCCAAGCCAATGCCAAACCCCATGATGCCCTGTTCCGTAAGCGGCGTGTTGAAGACTCGGTCCGCGCCGTATGTCTCGGCCAGCTTCATGGTGCATCGAAAGACGCCCCCAAAGGCCACGTCCTCGCCAAAGATCAAGACGTTGTCGTCCTCGGCCAGCGCGGTCCCGAGCGCATCGTTGATGGCCTGGAACAGGTTCATCTTCTTGGTCGGGCCGTTGCGGACCTCTGCGGCTATCTCGCTGGCATCTCCGAGCGCCGGCCTCTTGCTGTGCGCCAGCAGAGGCGTCGTCGAGTAGTCGATGGGCAGGTTCAGCTTCGCATTCGGAGGATGCGTCGAGTAGCAACGGGCAATCCGGAGGGGCAGCGCAGATGGCCTTGGGACCGCCGCGGCTCCCCGGAACTGACCAACGACGAGTCGCTTCATTATTTCGATGCGCTTCCTCACGGGTGCGGCTGAGTCGGAGAATGGGGAGAGGGGAGACGAGGCCGGAGGGCTGCGAAGCTCCCTCGAGGAAGGTGACAAGACGAGGGTTGACTCGGCTTGCCGCGGCCTTGCGCGGGGTCCTTGATTGGCCCCGTGCCGGCTCACCGACCCCTGAGCCGCCGATAAGATGGTTGCCCGGTCAACAGCCGCACCTCGTCTTAAATTGGCCATGGTCGACGTGCCTTGGTTTCGGGCGAATGACGTGGGCTGGCAAGACATTCCACAGCCGCATACCGAGTACAGCGCCCATCTACACGTGCACGCATCGTCACGCCCCTTGTTACCTGTGCGCTGCATTCCAGCGGCGCCCGCTGACAAGCCATGGCACAGCACGAATCCTCGCGGCCCGCAAACCGAGCTCGCGACAGACATGCAGGCGAAGCATCCAAGCGAAACCAGCACCGCAAGAAAAAGACGCAAACGAGGAGACGGGCGACGTCGAACGACGAGGGCAGGGGGGAGGCATCGTCGCAGGGGCTCTCCGCCGGAGCTCTGGCGCAGCTGAACCGAGAACATGCGCGACAGAAGCCGCGGACCGAAGGGCGGAAACGGACGCGGCGACAAGAGGTGGCCCCCGAGCCCGACAGGCCGCCGCCAAAGACGCGGAAGCACCACCATGGGCCCCAACACAAGAGCAACAAGAGAGGGAAGAAGAAGCGGGTCGTCAGCGGAGCGATGATGGAGGAGGGAAGAATCGGGCCATCGGGTCTGCGCGGCGGAGGCGGCTGGAGCGAGGGCAGCTTGGACAAGGACGACTTTTTGCAGCGGCGGCCAAAGAAGAAGCCGAGGAGAAAGCTCTGTGAGTGGCCGACGGTGCGCTGCGACGGGCGCCTAGACTGACGACGAGGTGCAGGGCTGCTCCTGGGCGGCAGCGTCGTGGTCCTCATCGTCGTCATCGTCGTGGCCGTGGTGGTGAGCAAGAAGAAGACGGGCGACTCGGCGGCGGGCTCGAGCCTCGAGGGCAAGGACCGCGCAAGCATACCGGCCAAGTGGCAAAACACGTACCTCGACCCCTGGGCGTGGCAGACGACGAGCGACTTCAACATCACCTTCACCGACCACATGGTGGGCGGCCTGCCCGTCATGGGCCTCTTCACCGAGTGGGACGACTCGGGGCGGGCCAACGACAAGGTGCCGGCGCTCAAGGACAAATGGGGCTCGTACGGCGACAGGCCGGCGCGCGGCGTCAACCTGGGCGGGTGGCTGACGCTCGAGCCCTTCATCACGCCGTCGCTCTTCGACTACAACAGCAAGCTGGGCATCGTCGACGAGTACAGCCTGTGCCGGCACCTCGGGGCGTCGGCGGCCAAGACGCTCGAGGCGCACTACGACTCGTTTGTCACCGAGGACACGTTCCGGGCCATTGCCGCGGCCGGGCTCGACCACGTCCGGATCCCCTTCTCGCACTGGGCCGTCGACGTCTACGGCGACGACCCCTACGTCTTCCGCACCTCGTGGCGATACCTGCTCCGGGGCATCGAGTGGGCGCGCAAGCACGGGCTGCGCGTCAACCTCGACCTGCACAGCCTGCCGGGCAGCCAGAACGGATGGAACCACAGCGGCCGGTCGGGCGCCATCGGCTGGCTCAACGGCACCGACGGCCAGGCCAACGCGCGCCGCTCGCTCGAGCTGCACGACCGGCTGTCCAGGTTCTTCGCCCAGGACCGCTACCGCAACGTCGTGACGCACTACGGCCTGGTCAACGAGCCGCGCATGACGTTTCTGCGCGTCGCCGACGTCGTGGCGTGGACCAGGGAGGCCTACAAGCTGGTGCGCGGCAACGGCGTCGGCGCCCTCGTCGTCTTTGGCGACGGCTTCATGGGCCTCGACAAGTGGCAGGGCCTGCTCGACGACATGGTGCTCGACGTGCACCAGTACGTCATCTTCAACGAGAACCAGATCGACTTTACCCACCGCAAGAAGGTGCAGTACGCCTGCGACGGCTGGACGCAGCAGGCCGAGCTGAGCATGGACCCGGCCCGCGGCCACGGCCCGACCGTCTTCGCCGAGTGGTCCCAGGCCGACACGGACTGCGCGAGGCACCTGACGGGCGTCGGCTGGGGCAACCGCTGGGAGGGCACCTTTGACACGGGCGACGCGGCCACGTCGACGCTGGAGCCGCGCTGCCCGGCCAAGGACGCCTCGTGCTCGTGCGCCAAGGCCAACCAGGACCCGGGCCAGTTCAGCCCGGCCTACGCCAGCTTCCTGCGCATGTTCGCCGAGGCCCAGATGCACAGCTTCGAGAGGGGCTGGGGCTGGTGGTACTGGACCTGGAAGACGGAGAGCGCGCCGCTGTGGAGCTACGAGGCCGGGCTCCGCGCCGGCATCCTCCCGGAGAAGGCCTACGAGCCGGCCTTCAGGTGCGACGCCGACGTGCCCGACTTTGCCAAGGATGGCCTGTCCGAGACGTACTGATTTGTTTGCCTCTCGACCTGTTGTTGGCCGACGGGCGGGCGGGCTGTTTGGGACACGGCCGGATGGCGCGTGACGGGAACAACAGACTTTGAGATGCGGTGCATTAGAAGAGCGAACCAGACCTCCTCGTGTCTTCAACAAGTGCCATTGTCTCCCATGTGTCGCGGATATCAAGCTGCCCGTCTGACAGTCGCATTCCTCGCAACAAATCAAAACAACAGCTGCAAGTAAGCCCCGTGTCTTGACGCCATTTCACGGACGAAAAGGCCGGTGCAGGCTGACGGCCCTCCGTTGCCGCGCTTACCGTGGTCCGTCTGCCCTCCCAGCCTGCGTCATGACGAGCGACCTTGCGCCGTTGGCGGCGTGAGGAGTCGTAATATGTCCGCGCAGAGTAAATCAAGGCCAGGATTGCTAATCAGCATCATCCCGGGCTTGCCGGCTCTCGGTGCGGAACAAACGGCACAAGGGGGTCGGGGACATTGATTCACAGGTCTGCTGTCCTCAAGACCCTGGCCCGACTTATAAAGCCCCCCCCACCCGGGGTTGCTTGCTCTGGGCTGTGACCCGTCCATGCCGTTGCTCCATCGAGCCTCACTCTCGACGTGAAAAGCCGCGAACATGGATCAGGCACAAGACGCCCAACGGCCGGCATCGAACCCGTCCACGTGCTCGACGACGGACAGCCCGGGCCCCGGCTCCGACAGCTCGACCCTGTATCGCCCAAGCCGACACCCGCCGCCCGCCGTCCTGCATCAGACACAGTCTCGAAACAGATCCGGCGAGGCATCCGCTTCGCCGCCTGGCGACAAGCATCCGTTCGACGTCGGCTGGGACGGCGGCGACGGCGATCCCATGTGCCCCCGGAGCTTCGGCCGAGGGCGGAAATGGCTGATTGTCGTCATCGTCTCCCACGTGAGCCTATGCGTGTAAGTTGGTGGCCCGGCAACACACGTACAGAGGGAGCAGGGCGCCACGCGGGCCGGAGCGCGGGAGCCAAGCCTGCTAACGTCGCCTGTCGGCAGCACCTGCGCAAGCTCCATCTACACGTCGACGTACGAGAAGATGGAGGCCGAGTTCCACCACTCGAGGATCGTCTCCGTCCTCGGCCTGTCCACCTTCGTCTTGGGCATCAGCTTCGGGCCCATGTTCCTCAGCCCCCTCAGCGAGTTCTACGGCCGGCGGCCCATCTATCTCGTGGCCTGGACCACCTACCTCATTTGGCTCATCCCGCAGGCCGTAGCCAAGAACGTTGGCGTTCTCCTCGTCTTCCGCTTCCTCGACGGCTTCTCCGGAAGTGCCTTTCTGGCCGTCTCGGGCGGCACCGTCGGCGACTTGTTCGCAAAGGACGAGCTGCAGGCCCCAATGGCCCTGTTTTCCATGTCTCCTTTCATTGGGCCCAGTCTCGGCCCTTTGGTTGGGGGCTTCATCAACCACAACGTTGATTGGCGCTGGACTTATTACCTCCTCATCATCTGGTCATTTGCTCTTTGGATCGCGATCGTTTTTTTGGTTCCCGAGACGTACCGTACGCAATCTTGCCCCCCCCCTTCTAGTTTCTCCTTGCGCTTCCTGATTCGAGAACTCGTCGTTCATCTGTTCGGCGGGCATGGTGCACTGACGCGAGCTCATGTGAGCAAACGTGTCAGACCCCATCGTGTTGAGGGACAAGGCACGCAAGCTTCGGGCGGAGACTGGGGACGACAGATGGATCGCCCCGGCCGACCAGGTCGAGCGATCGGTCACGCGCGCCGTTGGGCGCTCACTGCTTCGCCCCTTCCAGCTTCTCGTCTTCGAACCCATGTGCCTCAACCTCTGCATCTTCTCCGCCCTGCTCCTGGGCATCCTCTATCTCTTCTTCGGGGCCTTCCCCCTCGTCTTTGGCACCAACCACGGCTTCAACCTCTGGCAGACGGGCCTGACCTTCTTGGGCATCATGGTGGCCATGCTGCTCGGCGTGGCATCTGATCCCTTGTGGCACCGCATCCGCGCCAACCTCATTCGCAGGCACGAGCGAGAAACCGGGGTCAAGGATGGCAGCGAGCCCGAGTTTCGACTCCCGCCCGCTATCTTTGGCTCCATCCTCGTCCCTACCGGCTTGTTCATGTTTGGATGGTCAACGTATCCGTGGGTGCATTGGATCGTCCCCATCATTGGGTCGGCCATATTTGGAACCGGGTAAGTTGTGTTCACCCACCGCGTTACACAGCATGGCTATCAAAGGCGGCATGCGCCGTCCAAGAAGCAAGAGAGTGGGGGCACCAGGCTCATTTTCTGTGCCATGGCCAGCGGTCCAGTTGCGTTGGGAAGAGCCCTTCCTCGTTCGTGCGCTCTGGCCCTGCTTGGCAAAGCGGTGTAGCCTAGCTGAACGGCTGGCCCGTATGGCGGTCGAGGCAGGTTTGCTTCGGCCTATGCCGCCATCAAGGCATCGAGACTCCTCCTTGACCATCTCGCATGGCTGGCGATCTGGTGCCTTTGGCTGACGATGAGTGTGGTACAGCAACGTGTTGTTGTTCACCGGCATCTTTACCTTTCTTGTGAGTCGACCAGGTGCCTGCCCGGGCAACATGATTTGCCGTGCTGCTTACAAGCCCAACCAACAAAAGGTCGACGCCTATCCACTGTACGCCGCGAGCGCCCTCGCGGCCAACGCATTCGTCCGCTGTCTGTTTGCCGGTGAGACGACCTGAAGTCGGCGAGGCCCCGGGCTCGGCTCGCTACTGCCGTCGGACGTAGGACGTAGATGATGCTAACTCAGGACCACAGCGGCATTCCCACTGTTCGGAAATCAAATGTACCAGAAGCTGGGCTACCAGTGGGCGTCGTCTCTGCTCGCATTCCTGACCGTCGTCATGCTGCCATTCCCGTACATCTTCTTCAGATACGGCAAGCGGATTCGAGGTCGGAGCCGGTTTG
The DNA here is from genome assembly GCA_027405785.1 of Ophiocordyceps robertsii. Lineage (NCBI taxonomy): Eukaryota > Fungi > Ascomycota > Sordariomycetes > Hypocreales > Ophiocordycipitaceae > Ophiocordyceps > Ophiocordyceps robertsii. Next base: position 20,611 of record JAPEBW010001143.1, on the reverse strand, counting down.
CCAAGAACTGACAGGGGGGTCATGGTGCCAAGAAGACGCTCGGACTGTCTGGTGAGGAAGGACATGGGAGCTTTAGCCTCGGCGTTAAGGGGGCCTGGCGTGTCGAGCGGAACGGGCAACTCGTCAACAGCATCAGATGGCGGGCATCATGCCCATATCCATGCCCCTCCCCTGCCTTGTGAGCGGCGCGTTGGCCCGCGCGGGAGATACGAGGCCCGGATGTGGACGGCGTGGTATGACGCAGGGCCTCGGTTTCGCCCTGCATGGCATGCCTGCGTCTTGGTGTGTCCACGTTCATGACAGAGGCGCGTGTTGGTGTACATCGGTGCAACAAGGCATGCAAGTCAGGAGGACAGTGGAGCGTCTCGGCCGAGTTCTCTGCCAAGGTTTCGGGCGAGCTGGATCTGCGGCCGTCGTATGCTGGTTGGCCGTGGCGGGAGATGTCATTCAGGAGTTGGTGTAGCTGGGGCTGGCAGCACGTCACGTCGGCTGCCGGGGGTCAGATGTGGCCATGACACCTTGTGCCTGCGAGGCCGCGGTACACGGCATGGATAGGGGGAGAGGGAGGACCTGGGAGGGGAGGAGCATGAGGCGAGAAGACCGGAATCCAGGAGAGCAGGACCTGCGGAGGACCAGGTGGGTTGCACGTATGTGTGTCTGCATTTGTCGAGATGCACAGATAGCGGAGTCAGCACGTATGGTTGACTGGGCATCGATGCGCCGACGGGCGGCAGACGCACATGGACCAAGAAGCACGAGCTGTGAAAGGAGGCGGCGGCGAGGCTCGGCCGCTCGGCTACGAGCACCTCCAAGAGGTCGGCCATGCAGGCAGAGCCGTCACGGATGGTGTCGAAGGCCATGTAGGCATGTGTGCGCGTACGTATGGACAGATGGACACTTGTGCGACTTGCCGGTCAAGCAACTGCCCAGTGGCAGGTAGGGAGGACGTTGACGAGGCTCAAGTTGAGGGGGGGGGGGGGGGAGGGGGGTGGAGGGCGAGAAACTGGCCCGTGTGTTGGCTGCTGCGGATTGCTGGCTGGTCATGTCGGCCTCCATGATGCTATGCGCATTGGCAAGGGCCATCGAGTGCGAGGTCGGGCTCTTCTGTCGTCGAGGTGCATTTGCCGAAGCTCAGGGCCGGCATTCGAGCGGCGGAGGGAGGATGGTTGTCTCATCTGCGCTCTACCCCAGATTTATCCGAGATCCTGGATGTGATATCTCCAGGGTATATCTCCAGGGAGGGTACTGGCGCACTCTGTGCCTGGGTTAGTACCCACTATAGCCCGCCGTCTAGCGGTCGGCGCGGTACTCCGTCTCGCCTCACTGGACCTTGCAGCCGTCAAGTCGCTATTTCGTACCCGACCACTAGTGCACGTAAATCCGGCTGGCTGCCGATTGAGCCTGGGCATGCAAGTGGGCCGACAAACCACCAACCTGGTAGGTATCACGCGCTGTGCATCGTGTGCTTCGTATGTACCTAGGTTCACCCACTGTACATACCTGGGAGGTACGAACTCTCTCTCGCTGCTCCCGGCATCCACGGAGACGTCAACATCTACTTGGCAGCATATGACGGCAACAGTCAATCGACCCTCGAGAGGGCCTCTCTTCCCGGCTGCTCTTGCAGGCATTCCGCCTTGCTTGCAACCTCTGGTGCATCTTGGCGCCCAATCCAGGCTGATGGAATGGGCAGTGCCAAGCATGTACCCCGTAGGTAGGCTACAATGCCCTCGCCCGGGGGAAAGGCAAAGCAGTGACGGATCAGATGACCCCCGTATTCCAGTATTCCATCGGCTCAAAGATGAACCATGGACGCATCAATGCCGCGAACCTCGGCCGGCCAGGTCAGCTGCTGCTCAGCATTTACCGCTCGCACGTGTTTGGTCGCCCACGGCGGGGTCTCCAAGCATGTACAGTACATAGGCACTGTACGTAAGCACTTCCTAGGCGACATTTAGCGGGCTCCCGTCAGCGCTGAGGCTTGCCGAGAGCCTCCCCCGCATTTAGAGGCCGCACATGCCTCCCTCCCATCCATCCACGTTGCAACACACATGCCAAAGTCGACGCCTTGTCGCCTTGTTACGCGCGACACCTCCAACGCCCACGCATAGCCTTGTCGAGAGTCTAAGCGGCTTCCCTTCCTTGCTCGAGGCAGTATCTACCTGACAGCAGCTATTGCAAGGGCACCTTGGTGGTTACGTACTAGTACCTTAGGTCTAGTGGTTTTAGCGCTCACCACCTGGTACTACTTGGGTACCTCGGTCGGCCGGACTGCAGGTCACTGAAGGCTCTTCTAAACTTGGACTCTTCAACACCACGCCAATCGCCCAACGTGCCTGCTGCCGCCATCTCCCCTCCCCTCCCCCTCCGTTCCCCTCCTTCCGCCACCCCCCCCCCCCTCTTTCTTCGCCTCTCATTCTCTCTCGCCTCTTACTCGCCTCTCGCCTCTCGCCTCTACAAACGAGCCGCGACGCTCCGTCCGCCTGCTCAAGCGGCTACCGACGAATTACTACGCAGAAGTGTGGTGCGCTTCTCCGCCCTGCATGCCTCATCTCTGAGCGACGGCTGCACTACGGCTTCCACCAGCTCCTGTCGTCTGCGCCGCCCTGCACGCCGTCGCCCGTCTGCCCAATCCTGCGCCTCCTCGGTACCTAGAGCCAACTCTCACATTTGATGGTGCATGTGGGCGACCACATGGGCAACGGGTAGCTGCGTCTTGAACCCCCCACCGACAGTCTCATCTCAGCCTCGCCCCTTGGATTGCATCCCTCTCACGTAGGAGCGAAAGAGCATGGACGCGACCTGAAGAGACCTAGACGTCACTCCGCTGCACTTGCCACGAGCCAAGAACGGATCCAACAGCATCGACCTCGACCTCGACGACAAGAATACTACCCTCGCCTCCCTCTTCCACTTCGCTGCCAAACCAACAGCATTGGTGGCGACTGCTGCTCCTGCCACATACTGGCTCTGCTTGGGCGCGCCGCTTTGCGCCGGGATCCTCAGGCAGCTGTCCTCCGCCGCCGCCCTCCTGTCCAGCCCCTCCGTTACACGGGAACGCCTCGCCCTTGGCTTTATCACCAACCCATTGGATCTCGCCCGCGCTACTCTGTGCGGAGAATACGAGCAAGTCTTGACGTCTATTAATTCTTGTTTCGGCAACACACCCGATCATTTGGGGCGGGAAGCCACAGCGATCCCCCTCTCGACAGCAAGCACAGCTTCTGGCCGCCCAACCACGTCTTGGCCATCCGCTGTCTCAGCCCGCACGCGCGCCAACCGACAGGCACTTCCGACGAGCAGCACGTCAGTAATCAAGCCCACTCGACCTGCGAGATTGCACCGGCCTGCCTCTATAGGGCGTACTCGTAACATCCTACATACTAGGGCGCCTTTGCTGGCCAGCGCTCTGCCCCCCCTCCCTCTTCTTTCACTCCCTCTTCAGGCTCAGTCTTGGTGTGACAAAAGCCTACGTTTGTGTGGTTACGCAAGCACTTGGATGGATGGGAGAGCCTGGAGCCTGGGGACTGGAGCTCGCATATCCGTCTCGTCCGTGTGTGAGGAGCGTTCGACGGCCAACAAGAGGGGGAAACCGAGGCCGCGCTGCGGTTATAAGACTGGCACAAGATGCCCGACGACATGGACGAAATTGGCGACGTCTCGGACCATGGTTCTGAAATTGACGACGAGTCGGAATCTTTGGCCAAGGAAGACGACAACATGATTGACAACTCGGTGAACGGCACCGGCGGCATCAAGAAGAAGTACGATCCCAAGGATCCCCTGAGGCCAAGAAGGAAGAAGGCGAGGAGAGCCTGCTTTGCCTGTCAGAGAGCTCACCTCACGTGCGGTAAGTGAGTTCCTACAAGCGGGCCTCGACTGTTGGGCCGCTGCCGTGCCCGAGCGAAGAGGTTCCAATTTCAGAACGGTTCCGCGCTCTGTGATGCTCATGGCCGTTCAGTGGATTGGCTGACGTTGGCTACATAGGCGACGAGAGACCCTGCAAACGCTGCATCAAGCGTGGCCTTGCAGATGCTTGCCAGGACGGCGTGCGGAAAAAGGCAAAGTATCTCCACGACGCACCCGAAGAGGCCCTTGGACCGGTGCTCGGTCCCAGCTACAACACCAGCGCCTCACGCGCCCGACCCAATGGCCAGCGCCAGAACTCGACCCAGTCGGATATATCCACCGCGGCACATGGAGGCAGCTTTCTCGGTCAAAACAACGCGGCGACGTTCCCCGTCTATCCGGCCGAGGCCCGAGGCCGGGTAGGGATTCCGGAGGGCATCACCTTCAACCCTCAAACTTCGCCAGTCTCGCCATCCTTCCAGACCAACCCACCGGCCAATACGCAGCCACCAGTGGACGGCATGCTTCAGGGAAACCCCATGGACTTCAGCACCTTGTTTGATCCCGGCAACCCAGCTCTGTACAACCTTGACCTGGAGGGCCTCGATTTCGGCAGCCAATACGCCGGCTTGGAGTTTGGCATGCTCAACAAGATGGGGTTGGGGGCTGAAACGTCACCCCGTGAGAACTCGATGTCGCAGACGCCTTCCAACGAGGCCAACTATGCGGCCCTCTTCGCCAACGGGCCGTATGATGCCTCGGGCCTGTTGGGAGGCGAGTACCCTGGCGTCGACGTAAACATTTACACTCAGGGAAACTTGCAGCACGGCCTGCCGCACGCCTACGCCATTGCAGCGGGGCCCACGGGCTTGACCAGCCCGAGCACCGACGCGACGTCGAGCCCGCAGACTGCTTTGGGCGGCTCTCCCGGCGCCGGCACCTTTGGCAGCTTGTCCAATGTGCCGGACGCGTCCAGGATCAAGTCCAAACAGGACAAGATTGCCCAGTCCATCCTCGGCAAGCGACAGCGCGACTCGGCGGCCGTCTACGCGAGTGTCAGAGAGCCGTACCCTTATACTGCCGGCTTCCACAACATGATTGCGGTCCTGCACGATCGGCTACCCCTCGAAAAGCTGGTCAACATTGTCAGATCACTCGGCGAGATCCGGCCATCCTTTATCGCGTGCACCAAGAACCTGACGCGGGAGGACTTGGTGTTTATGGAAAAGTGTTTCCAGCGAACCCTGGTCGAGTTTGACGACTTTCTTCAGCACTGCTGCGCGCCTACCATTGTCTGCCGGCGATCCGGCGAGGTGGCCGCGGTGAACAAGGAGTTTACGGCCCTGACGGGGTGGACCAAGGAGGTGCTGCTGGGCAAAGAGCCCAACCGAAACGTCCACGTCCGCTGTTCGTCCAATTTCGAGTCCACCAACGGCGGCGACGAGGGTTCCCGAACCGAGGACTCGACCCCCGGCGTGCAGAGTACGGCGGTTGAGGCCAGCACGGGCGGCCGGCCCCAACCCGTGTTTCTTGCCGAGCTGCTGGACGATGACAGCGTGGTGCAGTTCTACCGCGACTTTGCGCAGCTGGCGTTCGAAGACAGCCGCGGCAAGGTGCAGCGGAACTGCTGCCTGATGAAGTATCGAACCCAAGAAGAGATTGACGGCAAGGACGACGTGTCACGCAAGGATGACAGGGTGAGCATCTTGAGCAGCCGCGTGACGCGAATCGACGGGGAGCACGGCATTTCCCGCATCGAGAAGGATGGCAAGGTGAACTGCACGTACTGCTGGACCATCAAGCGAGACGTTTTTGACATTCCCATGATGATCATAATGAACGTGAGTGCCGGGCCGATGGTCTCTGTTGATGCCTGATGAGTGGCCTGTCAAGCTAACGGCGTCGTCTAGTTTTTGCCGAGGTATTATCCTAACCAGGAACCTCATCAACTTGCGGTTTAGCTCTTGTCTAGCCAACTATGGACTTGTTGGGAAATTGCGTGGCAAGTATTCATGACATGATTGAAGCGAGAGTTTTGAAGTATTGGAAGGAAGCTGGTTCTAGGCGGTGGAATCCACTTGGTCTCTCTCGAGGACGGCAACGCCGACGCTGGACCCTGGGACGTGGCGGCGTGGACGGGAGGGAGGATGACGAACAAGATACCCCAGGGCGAATACGCAGGCAGTTTAAACAATGACGGCTCGACCCGATGATTTGAAAGGGCAGAGGGCGTGTGAGTGATGATGAGTCCAGGCAGCTCGGCGTCTTCACAGCGGCCTGGCCAGCCACTGGGCGCCCTGAGGCGAGGCCGCAGCGGGTTTCCAGGCGTCTCTGGCGAGGCTGTTGCGGGCGACGTCGCAGTCGAACTTGATGTCGTGGATAAGAGCATCGAGGCTCTGGTAATCCTTTTCGGGGCGGATGAAGGCCAGGATGAGGAGGCGCATGTGGGCGTTGTAGAAGTCTGCGGAGAAGGGGTGGAGGACGTGGACCTCTGCGCTGCGAAGAGTGTTTTTGTAAAAGGGGTTGTAGCCTATAGACATGACCATGGGGAAGAGGGCGAAGCCAGAGGGGGCGACGTCGGCGGGCCGGTCGGGGTGGTCGGCGGGCAGGGCGAGGGAGGCGTAGCCAAAGTAGACGCCCGAGGGCGTGTCGGCGATCCAGGGGGTGAGGGCGGCGTCGACGGGGAGGTTGGCGGTGGGGATGCCGAGCTGCGATGGTTATTTGCACCGGACTTCACCGGACGGGAGATGGGCGGCGCATACCTCTTTGGATCCGCGGCCGAAGCCGGCAATGACCTTGCCCTCCATCTGTAGCGGGTACGGGGTTTCGGGGCCGGCCTCGGGGCCGAAAATGGCGGGGCGCGAGGCAGACATTGCGGCGGTGGCGCTGTTGGTTTGGAGATGTGTGAGAGATGCAGGGAGAAGAGGAATGATGTCGAGGGCAGGTGGAGATGGCTTCCTGGGCGGTTTTCTTTGTACTCGGGCGTCGTCTCCAGGATCCGGACAGGACTGAAGCAGCGAGCAGTCACCCTGGGACGAGGCGTTGGAGCGTAATTGAGGAAATGGAGGGCGGACGGGAGGAAAAGATTGAGGCAGAGTTGGGTTGCGAGTTGCAAGGATCGGTGACTCAATTCGTCAGCAGGCGAGACTCGGGGCGGCGAGGCTACCGCGGGCTCCACAGCCCTCTTTTTGTGGAGCAAGCGTTTGCCCCGGGGCGGTTCGTCAGTGGCCCGGTGGGGCATGTCGAAGCTCTCAGGCTCTGACGGCAATTGCTTGCTTGCTGCAGCTATCCGAGCTTAAACTTGCGTGACAGCACCCGCATCTCGTGCTGGAGATGGTGTCTCGGCATTCAAGGCTGGACGTGGACGGCAGCAAGCAAGCTCAACCCCAAGGACAAAAGCCAGCTTCGTTGGAGTAGAGACTAGAAAGCAACAAGAACTGAACCATTTTTTCTGAATCCACCCTCTGCAACCACCCGCGAACACCCATCACCTACAGCAGGCCGGCGTCAAGAGCAGCTAGAAACCCCTTCCTCTGGACACACTTCACGAAGCAGCCGGCGTCTCCTGGGCAGGCGCCGGCGCAACTGGCCACTCGGTGCGGCCCAGCCTGACAATCTCGCCGGCCTCGACAACCCAGTACTTGGACGGAGCCTTGCCCTGGGCGGCGAGCTGGGCGGCCCGGACGGCGGCCCGGGCAATGACGTCGGCGTCCTGGCCGATCATGTCCTGGACGCCGGCGCCGAGCTTGCCGAGGCCGCGGATGACAGTCTGGGCGAGTCCCTCGGCGAGCCGGCCCTGCTCGCGCTGGCCGAGGATGACGCCGGGCTTGAGGATGACGGCCTGGTCGAAGCCGAGGTCGCGCACCACGTCCTCGACCCCGTTCTTCATCTTGCTATAGGGCGCCATGCTCGACACCATGCCGCGCGTCCCGCCGCTCGACACAAAGACAAAGGTGCCCACGCCCGCCTGCTTGGCCGCCCGCGCCAGCTCCACGTTGAGGTCGTGGTCGATCTTCCACTGGTTCTGAATGCTGCCCGCCTGGGCGCGCGTGGTCCCGAGCGCCGAGAAGACGGCCGCGGGGACGGGCGCGAGGCCCGAGAGCGCCGCGGCCCACTTTGTCGTGTCGGTGTCGACGATGGTCTTGAGCTGCTGCTGCTGCTGCTGCTGCTGCTGCTGTTGGTCCGCTGCCGCCGCCTGAGGCGCCCGGCGGGTGATGGTGTGGATGGGCTGGTACAACGTCTCGGCGCTGGCCAGCAGGGTCGTCAGGATGTGGGATCCGACGAGGCCCGTCGAGCCGATGACGACGGCCGGGGAAGACATTGCTGGTGGCTGGGGTGGCACAGATACGACCTTGTTTTGTTTTTGTGCTGCTCGCGGATGTTGCGTATCGTGAGAAAATACAGAGTACGAATGTCGCGCATGCGTTTCCCCCTCGCCGACTGCTTTACCTGCTGGCTGGCGGGCTGGCTGCACCTGTAGATGGCATATCTGCCTCTGGCGCTCTACAGCTGTTACGGGGGGGGTGTGGAAGCCTGTCTTGTGCCAGAGTGCCCTGAAGGCCCTGTGAGATGGAAGGCAGCGGAGCGCCCCCCATTGCCCCGCCTCGGAGTCGGGCCCCGCTGCACGAGTTGTTACCGCAGCTTGCCCAACAGGGTAAAGGCAACCCTCGCGGCCGCTGGCTTTTTATCTATTCGTACTAGAGACGAGCTTTCTCTCTTACATGGGCTCTTATTTGTGACAAGCGGGATAAATATTCCAAGAGCGTCAGAGGTTCAGATGCGACGGGAAGTGCCTCGACTTGGTGGGAAAACACATACATGCTCGAACCTTGCGAATATACCCATCATTGATTGTGTTATAGGGCATGGGTGAATAATATAATAATATACACTTGCACCTTGCCAATCGTTGTCCCGCGATTGTTTACTCCGTTTCCTCTTTTCTCCGCCTCCAAGTCTGTTCCATGCCTCAATTTGCGAATCCGCAATCAGAGGGCCTAGATGCCGCTGGGATGCAGCGCCGACATTGCGGACCTTCATGATTCGCCCAAGCCCATGCATGTGAGTCTCGCACCTAACCCCCCCCCGGCTCCTAAATCCCCGAGACCGACAACTCATCTTCAACTCGCCGCCGTCCTTCGGCTCAAGTCATCCAGGCCATTTCTTAGAAGAGATAAAAATCAAAAACAAGCTGTTGTTCTACTCTATATTCTACAAGAGGGCATCGTGACAAGTACCTAGGTACCTAAGCTGTCAGGCCCAGTTATCCGTGGCCAGCCAATCACGGGAGTCCGGCCCACAGGCCTCGACCCCTCCTGAAGCTGGACCCTGCTTGCGACGGCGCCTCTGCCTGCTCTAGGCGGACACGGATTGCGTATTCGTAGCGAGGGACACTTCCATGTCGACTTCGCCCAAGGACATCCAGCAACACTCTTGATTTCTCCGACACCATATCCAGAGAGGTCGCTTCATCTTCTCCGCCTCAATTGCGTCCCTTGAGGCATCCTGCTCTCTTGGTGCTGTTCCTCGGAACCCCGCCTCGTCTCTCATCGTCCAAAGGCGCAAGGCAACGGGAAAGAAGGGGAAGAAGAGAGAGGCAGGCAACGACGACGACGACGACTACAGACACCATGGCGACCCAGTACGAAGGTAAGAAACCCCGTCAGACACACCCGCCTCGCCCGGTCACGCTCACGCTCACGTCCCCAATCGCAGTCGAGCACAACGTCCAGCTCTCCGAGCCCCGGCGCCCAACGCGGCGCGTCGACATGGCCTCCTTCTTCGCCCTGCTCAACACGCTCACCTCGCCCGCCGACCAAGACACGCCCCACAACAACCCGCACGCCACGCCCACGCCCGTCGACACGGCCGCCCTCTTCCGCATGCTGCAGGACCAGCTGCACACGCTGCACAGCACCGCCCCGACCCCGGACAACCGCGCCTTTCTCGAGCAGCTCATGGCCTCGCTCGACGACGACATCCACGATCCCCCCACCCACCTGCGCGGCCTCAGCCAGGAGTTTGTCGACGCCCTCGACCGCGTCGCCCGCAAGACGCTCGCCCCCGACGACGACTGCGCCATCTGCAAGGTCCCCTACCTCGAGGATGAGTGGTGCCTCGTCGTCGAGCTGCCTTGCAAGGGCCGCCACCGCTTCGACCTCGAGTGCGTTGGGCCGTGGTTGCGCAGCAAGGGCACTTGTCCCATGTGTCGCGAGGACATGGGCGCCAGGAAACGATCGCCTATCCCCGCCCCTGCCGATGATGAAGACGATGCCGACATGATGTATGCTTAAATTTTCTGAAGAATGAAACATACTTTGCAGGACTGGGGGACGAGGGACCGTCGGTGCTATGGCGCGAGAACTCGACCGACGGACAGCCAATCTCCCTTTTTGTCCGTGTTGCCTTGGAGTTACGGAGTTATCCCAAAGCCGTGCCAAGAATAGCAGGCGTCTGTATCTTGCATTGGGCACCATCGGCGGGCGACGCTTCGCTCAGCTCAAGAAGGCTGTATCCTGTCCTGTACATCTGTCTTTCTCTCTCCCTACAAGAACCATCCACTCAGGTCGAGATACTTCACCGACCGAGGGACTTTGCAATGGCGGCTCCGCATGTCCGTGAAGCTTGGCTCAACCCTCAAGCTCCTTCATCTTCTCCGCAGCCTTTCGCGCCCTCTCCTTCAGTTCGCCGCTCCCGGCCCCAGCGCCCAGCGTCCCCACCCTCTCGCGCCAGAAGCTCCACCGCTCGTTGCTCAGTCCAGACGTTGAGTTGCTGAGCAGCTTTCCCGGCTTCAGCGCCCGCTTCTCCATCTCATCCAAGGTCTGGGTCTCGAGACTCTTGTCATGCAACGCCTCGCCCGCGTGCATGATCCACTCGCACGCCGTGGCCAGGCTGGCGTCCTTGGCGGTGGTGGGGGAAGCCTCGGGCAGCTGCTCCTCGAGGGCTGCGCGCAACTCCCAGATGGCAAAGTTGACCCAGGTCTGCAGCCTTTGGCCAAACATGCGGGCGGCAAACGAGTTGAGCGAGATCCACTCTCGGACGGCGTCGTCGTCTTCTTCGGAGCCGTTGAGCTTGGGGCGGACTGTCGAGGGACTCGACCGTCAGCAGAGGGCATGACAATTCATGGGCCGACGAAGCACTTACGGTTCCAGGCATCCCGCATGCAGGGGCCTAGCATGGGCAGCTCGGACCAGACCTTTGTCTCCTGGCCCCAGAGATTGACGGGCGTGTCGCGCTTCTTGGTGAGCTGGGCGACCGTCTCGACGAGCAGCTGCTGGCGCGCATCGTCGGCGGGCACTTTTTTGACGGTGGCAATGAGCAGCACCCACAGGGACCAGAGAAAGTCCTCGACGGCCTCGGGCTCCTCGGCCTGATAGAGATTGTCGAGGTCGCTGGCGGCGGTGCTGGCGGCGTCGGCAAAGTCTGCGTCGGCGCGGCGGTTGACGGCGGCGGACAGGACGTCGAGGATCTTGGCCTCGCGGGCGGCGGCGTCCTTGTTGTCAGTGTCCTTGTCGGAGGAGAGACAGGACAGGTCGATCTTGGGAGAAGACGTCATGGTCGGGGCTGTCGTCAGCAGCGTGGCGCTGCTGGGAGGACGAGGTGGAGGATGGAGTGGCCGGCGGGCGGGAGGTGAGGGGCCAAAAGACGAGGGGGAGAGGGGTGAGGGCGTCGAGACGAGTCTTGCTGCGGCGGCGGCGGGGGGCGACAGGACCTTGCAGGGCGGCCTGGAATTTATGCTGCGGCGCATCAGCTGTCCATGTCGCACATGGAGGAGAAGGACGAGGTGGTGGGTGGACGACGACGACGACGGCGGCGACGACGAGCATGGAGGAAGATGGAGGCCTTTGGGGCTGGTTCGCCGCTGACGTTGTGTGCGTGTGCCATCTTACCTGGCAAGTATCCGCAGGTAGCACCTTGGTATTCGTAGATGCTAGAGATACCTTTGGGGCTCCTCGCCTGCACCATACATACAGAGTAGGTACACCAAAGGCACGCAAAAATCCCTTGGACAGCGACGTCACCCACGAGGAAACAAGGTGCAGCCTGCTGTTGAGTGCTGACGAGTCCCATTCAATGTGGGGCCCGTCTTTGTCAATCTCGGCCCTGCTTGGACGGAGAGGGAGACTGTCATGGCGCACAGAGTGAGTGCTGAGCTGTCCTCTGCGCATTGGGCGCCCGTTGAAGAAGCGTCGGGAGTGGAGGCGCTTATTTGAAAGGGGAAACTATCGAAAAACACGGAGGAGGCAAAGGCCTGGTCGGTGAGTGGCTGGGGGCCTCGGGAGCTGCCGACGACGCCATTCGTGTCGAAGAGTGACTGTCTGCCTTGGTCCAAAGAGCAACCTCCATGCTTGGTAGCACCAATGAGACTGTGTTTGTATATGTTGCGTGACAAGAAGCGAGTTTTGTGCGACGTTTGAGGCCACGGGGGTTCTTTCATTTGTCTACTCTTTACCCTCGGTGCAATTGTCCCTCTCTGACAACTGACAGGCCTCGTCTTTTCGAGCTTCCCCCCAGTGTCTTCCGGAGCAAGCAAGCCCAGCCCAATGCGCCGTCGTTGCTCTCGGCGCCCCTTGCTCTGCCCCCTCATGTGTGTGTCCGATACTGCCAACGTTGTATTCGCGTCATTGATGCTCGCCCGACAAGTCTCTCCTATACGCGAACCACCCCTCTCACTCGGCACCTCTAGGACAACGGAAAACACATACCTCGGCTCCTACACCCTTCCCGGCCCTCCCTTCTTGGCCGTATTCCCACCCCCGCTGCGTCCCCCCTTGCGCACCTCGTCGCCGGCGCTGCGGTCTGCCTTGGACCTCTCGTCACCCCTGGGCTTGCTCAGCTCCTGGTTCGCCCCGCTCGCCTCCAGTGGCTTGTCGTTGGACCGCGCCTCGGCCGTCCGCCCCTCCGACTCTGGCCTGGTCTTGTGTGGGTCGAAGGCGGCGTCGCTGTTGCCCGCCATCTCGTCGTCCCGGCCCGACTGTGTGTTCTCAGCCGAGCGAGGCTGGAGCGACTCCCGGTCCTGCGAGTCCTTGTATGGGCGCAGCGCGCGGGGAGTGGTGTGATATCTCCGGCCCCGGACGGTGAGGGCGGCGAGTGGCCGGCTCGAGATGCGGAGAGTGGACGGCATGTTGACGAGGGTGGACAGTTGGCCTCAGCCCTGCGTATCTTGACCGTTGGGGCGGTCTTGTTGTGGTTGTCGGAGAGTCAATGAAGGAGGAGCTAATTTGCTACTGGTATCGAGGGCTTGGCCTCTGCAGGTCATTATGACGACGGGTGAGTGACGACGGGTGAGTGACGACGGGTGAGTGACGGGCAATGGGCAACTGCATGACGTCATCCATCTCTCACAACAGGTGGTAATTTTGCTCACAGCTTGAGCCGCACATTAGCCGATGATTGATTCCGATTCGACCCTACCCTGTACCCTGAGTTCGTACGATGGTCTGCAGTTACCTACAGTACCTTGACGGAACTGTGCCGCGGCCAAGTCGCACGGCGAGTGTTTGCGCGCTCATCTGACAGCGCGTCGGCGGCGGCAAGAGTTGGGCATCGGCGCCGCCACCTCCAAGGGGGCTCGCGGTTCGCGCCACGATGCGCGAAGCACTTTAGACCGACCACAGCCTACCAATGTGCGCCGTACTTCCTACCTGGGTAGCACTCTGTAGGTTGCACCTGGTTTGCACCACGGTAGACAGGGGTGCCTGCGCCGCTTCCCTTTACTGGCAGACAGGTACAACATATGTATGCATGTGTGTAGTACAGTACATGCTTCGCAGTAAAAAGAACACCTGGATGAGTGAAGGGTTGGGAGAGGCTAGCAATGCAGAGGCTGAGACATTCCGCGACAGTAGACCCTGGCTTTGTTTGCTTACAGACTGACACTTGGCTTAGCCTGCTGCGCCGCGACAGAACGGACTCAGCGCACAGTCCAAGGGGAAATATGGAGGCTGCGGGGCTCTAGTCTTTCCGACACGTTGCAATGTTTGCGAAAGACGGCGTGGCGGCTCGACTCGAACCCTTGGCCCAACGACCGAAGCATGTATGAATGAATGCATCGCTTCCGCCCGCACGGCATGATTCGGCGCCGCCGAGACAACCCTCCGGGCGCAGCAGCCTTGTAGTCTACATTGTACTTGGAGCTGGCCCAGTATTAATTCACGGTCATGGCGAGTCAGGTGGCCCCCGGGGGACGGGGTCCGGATCAGGAGGCCCAGAGCGCTGGATCGTGAACCGCCACCGGCATTTGACGAGCGGGGAGTGCTCGGAGCCGACCAAGGGCAGCCGCAGCCGCTGCTGGACTGCTGGAACAACGATGGCTTGCCCGGTACCGACTGACGGAGCGCATTCAACGACGCATCATGGCCATGAGTGAAGAAGAAAGTGCCCCTCCGCAGGTACCTCCTCGCTGTGGGGAGCCCCGTCCGTTGGGCGGCGTGCATTTGCCGGGCGCTGTCCAAGCGAGCGTGAAGAGAGCTAGAGGTACCTACACCAGTTGCCGGCCAGCCTCGAAAGGTTTGCTGCAAAAGAAGAAGAAAAGGTGGTGGGATAGGTCCCGACGGGCCGTCAATTAGCGACGGCCGCCTTGCCGAGCATTGACATGGACGGGCCGTGGCCGAGCTCTTCTTGTTGACTCGGACATCAGGGAGAGCCTGGTCGGATGTACCTACTGTACGAATACGCACTCGTGAACGGACCGCTTTCACCGCCAAGCACTCGCCCACAGACACCCACCTGTCTGAGGGTACAGTAGGTAAATGCCGCCGACAAGTTGGTCGCACAAGCCCGTGTTCGATGATGACGGGCACGGCCAGACTGCGATTTTCAGCTGCCAGATTGCACAAGGAGGCGGTACAGTCAGGACCGGGTCGGCGAGAGTTGCAGGGCGCATTCCGCCGCCGAGCTGGCCTCCCGCCCGGTGTAGCCAACCGGCTCCAGCACGTGGACGGGCAGGGATGGACAGCAGCCGGAGGGCTAACAGCAGGAGCAATCAATCTCAACATCAGACCAAGAGGTTCCGGAACTCTGATGTGCATCCTCGTATTGGTCCCGCCCGTCTCCATCGTGGTGGTGCATGAGCGCCGGCCGTTGGTCTCCCGCCCGGCCGGTCCGCGCGCACGCGGCATGGGCTTTGAGGCGGGTTCTCTTCGGACGAGGCGGCGAGGGATTGTATGTGAGATAGGTACTCTGTAGTACGGATACCTATGGATGAGTAAATGTACTTTCCATGTACATCTATACACGAATATGTCGACGGATCAAAGTGACTTGCAGGGAAGAGGCAGTCAGTGGAGCGGGGACGGGCGGGGTGGTGCAGGCAGCAGCAGGGATCTGATGCACGTGCGTCTGGAAAAGCCAAGAATCCAGAAAGAAAAAAGAAAGGCAAAAGAAGGCCAGGCGGAAGGATGCTGACGGGGGATTCCAGGCTAATGAAATGGGCAAAAGACGGCATGGCCTGTGTCCTCATCCAGCTGCCTTTCCCTACCTAGAGTACCTACGCGTACCTACTATCCAAAGACATTTTGGCATGTAGCCTAAAGACGCATGCTAAGTTAGGCGCATCTTAGCTGCCTCCAACGGCGGCGGCAAGCCTTTTCCCACGGCCGCAGAAGCGACGGCAACCGGATGAGGAAAAGCAAACTAGCCCGGGCGTTCTTTTGTGTTGGTCCTGTTTTAAAGCTTTGGCGGCAAGACCGTCGACGTTGGGCGGCGTCGCAACAGACCGACTCGACAAAAGAAAAACCACCCTTGACAGCGTCCTTGTCGGGGCACGGCCGGGCACGCCGACGTCGGGTGGAAAAGGCTCCATCGAGTCCCCACCGCTTCCGCTGCCCAGGGTTATGAGGACACTTTTTTAGCCTGACTGTATCGTATTGTTGACAAGGGACTCTGAGAGCCTTTGGATGAGGCCCGAGTTGACGACAAGAAACGCGCGGGAGGGAAGGCGTGATGAAGTTCAAGGGTCGACCAACAAGGTGCATGGGCAAAGCTCGCCTCTATCCGTACTGGGCACCGTCGGTTTGGGGCTGCCAATCTCGCCTCGTGGCCCCTTTCCCGTGCCACCGCCCGTGCCGTGCTTGCGTGCGGCTGGCAGGGCGAACCGCTGCGCCGGTGCCGGTGCAGCCAACAGTCAGCCATTGGACGTCGACGCGCATCCTGTCTGTCGGCACCATCGTGGGTCTGCAGTTGGCGAGGGAAAGACTCTCGCCTCTTCACCTGTCCGAGGGACTTTGGGTACTAGGGACAACGAGGCCAGCTCGAGGTACGTTGCATCTACGTCTCAAATACCCGACCAGGTACCGAGGACGGTGGCTACGTGTAGCGTTGAGCGCGGGTTCCAAGCGTGGTCATGGCCATGTACCTGCCTTGATCAGCCAGCACGCGTGGACTCTTCATCCACGTCAGCCCAGGCCAAGAAGAAGAAGAGCAGGACGCAAGAGCACGTCCCACATGGCACAGGCCGATGTCGTTAGCCAATGCCTGTCTTGTGACTGGAGCCCTGGCGGTAGGTGTCCTGACAGGCAGGCAGCGAGCTACCACTTCTGGGCGGGAGGGGGAGGCGAGGGGATAGTAGATGACGAGCTTTAGCATCAAACCTTGCTTTCCAGCGCAGCCGACTGGATGTCGCACCCATTGGCTTGTCGATTCCCGCCGCGTCGCAGTGGCTGCATTTGTCTGAGTGTCAGCGACTCCCTTTCTGCCATCTGCTCCGCCCCCGAATTCGTCCCATGGGGCATGGCGAGGGTGAGATGGGAGCTCTCGAGATACTGCGGCTCTCCCTGTGACCGAGTCTCAGAAGAGCCTCTAGTCCAATGCACAGACACAGAACAGGCTTGTTGAGTTTCCCCCCCACCTACCTTAAGGTACCTACCTACATACTTACCTAGGCAGTATCCGTACCTACCTAGTACCTACATATGTACTGTAGGTAGGTACGGTACATACCTACCTAGGTAGCTTGCTCCGCCGCCTTCGACAGCGGATTCCGCACTAGCACCTCCAGTGCACACTCGCCCGGGAACAGGGTACGTGGATCAGGACGGTACTTGTCTGGGAGGCCGATCAAGGTACCTCGCCCTTCTGGTACACCCGCAACCCCACGCAGGGTGACCTTGGATGTGCCCGGCTCGGGTACCTCTTCTTTTCCCCCTGCTGGATCCAGGCTCCGGCAACGTCTGTTCCCTCTCTCTCTTTGGCACGCGCACACACACAAACGCATACTCCAACCCTTCTCATTCACCTTCTTCCCCCCTCTCATCCTCAATTCTTTGCATCCGCCTCCCTCGAGCCCGCCTTCGACCGACTCCAAGACGGAGGCTATTCCTTGGAACGCGACGTCGTCTCAATCCTCTCCCCGGCCGTCGCTCTCGCTGGGCTCGGCGCGCCAGGCTGACTTGCCGCCCTCGAGTGCCTTCGCTCTCGTTCCACTCTCGCGAACTCGACCGGTAATCAGCCCGTACAAAGTGCCCCGGCAGCGTCGCAGCCGTCGTGCCCGGTGGCCGCCCTCGTCGTCTTCCCCCGTCACTTGGGGCCGTCTTCCCCGCCCGCCGCTTCTGCAACTCGCTCTTCCTTCACATGCGCGTCGTCGCCCGTCTACCTTGACTTGCTTGCTCGCGCCGCCCTCTGCGCTCAGCCCTGAAGACAGTCGCGAGAACACACGCTCGAGCCAACAGCCGTCGACACCTTCTAGAAAGGGCCCCCCTTTCGGCGACTGACGCACCCCCGCGAGCCCTAGCGTGCCGCTCCAAGACAAAAGGGACCTTCGACCCCCAGCCCCCGTCATCGTCGGGAACCCCCCCCCACCCCCTGCCCGCGCCTCTGACGACGACCATTATGCTGCTTGGCTTCTGCCTCCGATAGTCTTCATCTCGCCCTTTCAAATCGGCCGGGACTATGGGCAACGGCCAGGGAAAACCCGTCGACCTCACCGGCGAAGGTACGTGCTCTGGCCCGTCGCATCCTCGTCCGTCCGTCGCATTGGACCCTTTTCTTTTGGCACGCCCATGTTTCCCGTCATGCATGCACTGTCGCCATTAGCTCCTCGCCCACCCTTGCCTGCCGTCGCACCGCCGTCACTCTGCTAACCACTTGGACCAGTCAATCTCAACCACTTCCGCCTTTTGAGAGTTGTTGGCCGCGGCGCCTTTGGCAAAGTCCGCATTGTCGAGCGCAAGGACACTGGCTTGTCCTTTGCCCTCAAGTACATTCGCAAAGATGAAGGTAAAGCCACCGCCGCCGTCCCAAAGGGCCCGCTCTCCCCTGGCTCAATGTGTCTCGGGTGAGCGATGGGTGCTGATCTTCTTGTCATGAAGTCGTCAAGTCAGAGAGCGTCCGCAATATTGTCCGCGAACGGCGGATGCTCGAGCACGTCAATCACCCATTCATCTGCAATCTGCGCTACAGTTTCCAAGACATCGAGTACATGTACGCCTCCCCAACATTTCCAAATGCCGTGTCACGGTTGCCGACGGCTGAAACTTGCTCCCTAGGTACCTCGTGGTCGATTTAATGAGCGGCGGTGATCTTCGCTTTCACATCTCCAGAAAGACCTTCACCGAGGAGGCTGTCCGTTTCTGGATTGCCGAGTTGGGCTGCGCCCTGAGATATATTCACGGCCAGGGCATCATTCACAGAGATGTGAAGCCGGATAACGTCCTCCTCGACGCCGACGGGCACGTTCACTTGACCGACTTTGTACGTTTCTGTCCAGAACTCTTTCTCGCACTCCATGGCTCCTAACACCCGGCCCAGAACGTCGCCTCCGATGTCATCCCCGGAAGGGTCCTCACCAGCAAATCGGGAACCCTAGCCTACCTGGCGCCCGAAGTGTACGCCGGGAAAGGCTACGATGTCCGCGCGGATTGGTGGTCCTTGGGCGTACTGTTTTATGAGTGCATCTACAACAAGGTGCGTCTGCAACCTACGGCTTTGGGGGTCGGCTTTCGCTGCCCGCACCCACTGCCATGCTTTTTGAGGGTAACGTGCTGTCGCTAACCGGTGGTAGCGGCCATTTGATGGAAGCAACGAGGCCTCGCTCAGCCAACAAGTCCAGGGCAACCGCCCCAAGTATCCCGTTACCCAGCCTCCGGTCTCTCTGACCTGCCTCTACGCCATCCGCGCTGCCTTGGACCCCAATCCCAAGACTCGCCTTGGCTCCACGTGGGAGAGCTTCATACACCACGACTTCTTCCTGGAATTCGACTTTGACATGCTGGAGCAGAAGCAAATAGAGCCCATTTTTGTGCCATCCTCAGACAAGACAAACTTTGACGCTACGTACGACTTGGAAGAGCTTCTCCTGGAGGAGGCACCGCTGGAGGCTCGCGCAAGACGGCAGAAGCCCCGGGAACGGTTAAAAGAAGACGCAACGCAGCAGGAGATTCGCGAGGACGAGCTTTACCGAATGATTGAGAAGGATTTCCGGCCATTCGACTACACGGTAGCCGCCTACAAGAAGTACGTCATCGCCAGCCCACCTGTTTGTGAAACAAGTGCTGACCACGGCCCACAGGATAACGGATACGACCAAGGACGGAGTAGAAGGCGCTCAGCTGAAGGATTCTCAGAGCAATGGACCTGAGACGCCGACGTCCAAGGACGCGAGCACTGTCTCGGATAAGGCGAAACAGCCACGGGCCACTCAGCCACGCACCGACAAAAGACCTGGTCGTCCGTCTCGGCCTGCGCCACAACTGCCACAGTATCAGAGCCAGTACGTTTCGCGGCCGTCGCCGCCGAGCAAGAATCGAGTAGCAAGTCCCACGGGAGGCATGCAGGTCACCCTGGATGGGAGCGGCAGCTGGTCTGAGCTCGCCCGCCAGGACGCGACGTTACCGGCCGACGCCAACACGGCCGTTGATCCGAAGAGCGAGGGATCGGGAGGCATGTTCGGCTTCCTGAAGAGCAAGCGGGGCAGAACCAACAGCCCCAAGCCACGGGAACGAGGCGTTCTCGGGAAAGAGGGCGCACGTGTTGTCATCAGTTAATCGATTCGGGGGTCGCTTGGCGCTGGGACGGGGCCGCGGTTTTTTGCGGCTGAAATTGCTCTGCGCCCGAGAGGACGGGCGCCACTCGACAAGCCTCGCTGCCCCCATCATGAACTGGGCCGCCTGCCAAGTGGACGGGCAGGGCGAGACGTTGGCGTCATAGCCATGGTTCGAGAAGTCTTGTCCTGAGGAGCGGGAGACGGGTCGGATGGTGTTTTGCATGGCCGCCCCATTCGCGATATTTGGCCGAGGGCCTCGACATACGTTGCATTGTGCCTAGCGGCACGGCTTGCTGCATCTGGATAAAGGGAAGAAACCATTGCACACGGACGCATGACACGTTGGGATGAACCAAGAGGCGCCATTGATTTCCTTGACTTGTTGCATCCTTGCCCTCTGGTCGATTTTGCGGCGCGGCGCATGCAAGTCCAACATGCAGACATCCATGTACCGCAGGGGATGCCGCATTAGAGTTGGGCTGGTTGATGGCGTGCTCTTGATAGAAGAATAACAGATACCCCTTGGCTGATTACTCGAGACTCGCCGATGCGGGGAGGGCCGCGCATCTTGGCAGACGCGGCGCCGGACCGTGAAGCCGTTTTCATGCCCATGCGAACATGCGAGAGCCTAGCTATCTCTGCCAGCCATAGATGTCAAGTCAGGTACAGTACGGCACGGTAAAGGGAACGGTTCAATCCTGGGTGTGTCCGCACATGTACACGCGGACGGGCCCGGCTGGATAGCCGCGCTCTACCGGATGCCCTCGGAGCAACGGCCCGGCA
>JAPEBW010001142.1:0-29851 GCA_027405785.1 Ophiocordyceps robertsii | reverse complement strand
CTATCCTCTTTTAAAAAGAAGGCCTCCCGCCTTAGCTTTATATAAGGTATCGGTCGATTATATAAGGCATCGGTCGATCGTGCGATACGAATCTTATTACTAGCCGAAGCTAACTTAAGCCGATTATAGGCGTATTTAACTTATACCGCTTATAGCTAATACTAGCCGTCTTTAACTATTAAGCTATATCGTCTCTCCTATAACTATTAGTATCTACTTTAATAGTTATATCTTATAACTAGCGGTATTTACTTTATTAGTTACTTCTTTATATTTAGTAATATATACTTTACTAGATATTAGTACTTCCTTAGTACTTAAGATTACTAACGGAATAAGGTTTCCGTTATAATAAGGCATAAGTATAAATAGAGATATATATAAGTATAAATAGTAATACTTTATCGCTATAGCAGTACGAATTGATAATAAATAGTATATGTAATACTAAGAAAAAAGATAAGGAAGAAGGAACTAAAACCCTTTTTATAGAAATAACTTTAATAAACGCGCTAACTATAAGAAAAAGCGAGAAATATAAATAGCCTAAGCCTATATAATAAACCTTAAACCTATAGACCTAAGCGCAATATAGAAGGGAAAAGGAAAGTGTTTTAACTGCGGAAAGGTTAAACACTTTTCTTAAGAATATAAACAACCTCGAAAAAATAAGGACTAAAAGCTAGTCCTTAAAGGTAAGAGATAACTAAATACTACTAATAGATAGGAACCTAAGCACGGAGCCCTTAATTAGACCTTTTACTATAATAATAAATATATAGTATATAAAAGCGATAAATAAACTACTAAACGGTTCCTTAAAGCATTAAAGAAGACCTTCGCAATAATGCAATAAAAAGATCTTATAATAAAAGATAATTAATAAGTCCGATTTACTAAACTATAATACCCTTACTTAAAAGGAGTATTAAAGGAATAGATTAAGAAAAACGGTAAATAATTCTAACTAAATATATGAAATAAAAATAGCCGGCAGCGATAAGAAGTCTACTAGCGAAGCATTAACGATACTAGCTTTAAAGAAGAAGCTATAAAGGACGAGAACGAACTCGTACTACTACTATCGCTACTACGCAAAGACGCAATACTTAGGAATAGATACCTATACTTCGAAAAGTTTAAAGGATTACTTAAACTTAAAGCAAAACTAATAGAAATAATTCTTATAAAAACTTAGTAAGCTATATTAATTCGATACTAACTAGCACTTAACGGAGGAGACTACGCTATAGTAATCGCTATAGTCGATATACTTTTAGCTTTATAACAAATCCAATAACCGCTAGGAGAATTCGAAGACGACTTAATAATAGTGCTTACGTATAAACACTATTATTTAATCTTATAGACTTTATACGTCTACCTAAATTGCATAATTTACTTTTAGACGAAGGCACGATATAACGCCTTTTTAATATAGTTCGAAGGATAAAAACTATTACGTCCTTACCTAAAGAACGAAATAAAATACTAAAAGATTGCCGAACGCTACTTAAATAACTAAGTTATGTTAGTAAAACCTAACTATAGCACGCTACTTAAATGCCGTAAAACACTTAGTTTCCTTATAAGATATCTATTAAAGATATATAAAGTCTACGAATATAAGAAAATAAAGGAATAGCATAACACTATTAGCTTTACGGAACTTATACTATCGATCTTTTATAGACTTATATAACGAGTAAAATACGATAAAGACGACTTTAAAGAATACTCGTATATTACCTATAAGGTATACGAAAATAAAAAAGCACGAGCATAGCATAAATAATATAACGGTGCTCTAAAAAGTATTAGCTATATTAACGATAGATTTAAGCAGTATTTAACTAAGACAAAATCGGTTATAAAGAACTACTAAAAAAGCAACGACTAGTAGAGAAGAAACTTAACCTTTAGTACGAAAATAAATAGAATTATAACGCACAATACGCAATTAACTATAAAGCTACGCAATATAAACGATATAGCATTAAGAAATAAAGAATCTTTAAGTAGATAAAAGATATCTACTTCTACGAAGGATACGTTATAACCTTAAACGATAAAAAGCGGAGAAAACGCTATTAGGATTAAATCGATAACGAATTCTTAAATAAAGATAATAACGAAGAATAGGACTAAGCAAAAAATAAAGTACGCTATCTATAAAAAGGCTATAGACTAGCATAATACGAAACAATTTAAGGACTTTATATATAGCAACGGCAAGCTATAGCAAATAAATAGTATTAAATATCCGAATCGCGGGATATTATATAAGCGTACTTTTAGACTACGGCGCGATAAGTAACTATATCTTACTTAAAGTCGTAAATCGTTACCGACTCTTATAAAAACGTAAGAAAGATTTATATAAACTTATAAATATTAAAGGAGAAGCTTTTAGCTTTAATAAAGAAATTATTAATATAAAGACCGATTACCTCCTTATCGATATTTAAGGATAGTTAAAAGAACTCGACTTCGATATTATAAACATTAAAGAAAACGACTTTATATTAAGGCTTTTATAGCTATAAAAAAGTAACTTACTAATTAATTAAAAGACTAGCTAGCTACGTTAAAACGAGGACGTAAGCTTTTAGTATTAGCAGATTTAGAACGGAAATATAAAAATTTATAATAATTTAGCCTTTAAATAAGAACAACGGAATAACTATTTAAGTAAATTATTTTAAGCTATAGCGATACGAATAAAAAGTACCGACTTAGCAGACTTAGATATATCTATTAATTAGACCTACGCACTAACTAATACGGCTTTATAACCTAGCATCCGATATAAACAAAACAAAAGATATAAGAAGAAAATCCGAAAAGTTATTACTACTTTAAGGAGAGACCTTAAATAAATCGATAAAACGCTTAAAGAAGCGAAAAAGGAAGGACTAATAAATAAGTTTATAGCCTTAAACGATAGATTAAAGAAGATTTTATACGAATACTAACGATACGATAAATTTTTTAATAAAGAACTTAAGAATAACCTACTGCTAGAGCATAGTTAATAAGATTATAGAATTTATCTTAAGGATAAAGCGCTGCTAACGCTTTATAAGATCTATAACTTAAACGAAAAGCAACTAAAAACGCTATGCGACTACTTTAATAAAAACCTATAAAAAGGATATATTAAACCTTTAATATCGGAAGTAGGATATTTAGTTATATTTATTTTAAAGAAGAACGGCAAACTACGACTATACGTTAACTATAAACGGCTAAACAATATTACTATTAAAGATCGAACACTATTACCGCTAATTACTAAGCTACGCGATAGATTATATAGTAAGAAGTAGTTTATAGCTCTCGATCTTATAGCAGCCTATAGCTTAATACGAATTAAGAAAGGATATAAATAGATAATAGCATTTAAGACTAAATTCGGACTTTTTAAATACTTAATTTTACTATTAAGACTTACTAATATACTAGTAATATTTTAACGAATAATTAATAATATTCTATAAGAATATCTAAATATCTTTATAGTAGTATACTTAGACGATATCTTAATCTTCTCGGATACCTTAAAAGAATATACGGAATACGTTTATAAGGTACTATAAGCACTTTAAAACGCGAAGTTATTAGTTAATCCGGAAAAAAGCGAGTTCTACGTATAGTAAGTAGACTTCCTCGAATATACAATTATACCGGGAGAAATATAAATATAATAAGACAAAATCGGTGTAGTTAAAAAATAGCTAATACTATAGAACGTTAAGGATATATAAAGTTTCCTAGGATTTGCGAACTACTACTAACGATTTATTAAAGATTTTAAGAAACTCGTAGCACCGTTATACGATATTATAAAGAAGAATTAAAACTTTTAATAGGATAAAAAGGCGATATAAAGCTTTTAAAGCATTAAGGATATAATTATATAAGAACTAGTTTTAGTTATATTTAATCTTAAATAATAAATCGAACTTAAAACTAATATATTAAACTTTACTTTAAGAGCATAAATCGGTTAAAAAGATAATAAAAGACGATTATAACTAATTACTTTTTACTTAAAGAAGCTATATAGCGTAGAACTTAACTACCTTATCTACGATAAAGAATTCCTTATAATAATTTAGGCTTTTAAGGAGTTTCGACACTACTTACTTAAAAGTAAGCATAAAGTTAAAGTATATACGGATTATAAGAATATCTCTTATTTTGCGACGACGTAATAGTTAAATAGACGATAGATCCGTTAAGCCGAATATCTTTTAGAATTTAACTATAAGATAATCTATAGAAAAGGAACGGAAAATAGTTAAGCTAATGCCCTTAATTAACGAAGCGACTATAATATAAGAGCACCTATAAAAAAAGGATAACTCCTAAAAGTTAACGAAAACGGAAATCTATAATAGCGATAATTAAATACGATATTTAAAGTATAAAACGACGACTTAATATATAAGAAGATCCTTAAATAGATAAAAGAGAACGTTATATATAACTAGGAAATACTAAATAAATGTAATATAGAGCAATCTAAAGTTTTAATATATAACTAGAAAATCTAGATACTACTAACTTTATAAGACGAAGTTATATAAGAAATATATAAATACCCTATATATAGATATTAAGGGATTCGATAAACTATAAAACGGATAAGGCGATAATATAACTTTTTATAGCTTAAGGAAGCGATATAATAAGTTATTAAGAAATGCGAACTTTATATATAAAGTAAGTCCGAATAATATAAGCCTTATAGAGAACTTTAACTATTACTAGTACTAACGAAACTATAAGATTTAATAGCTTTCGATTATATTACGAAGCTACTATTATTAAAAGAACTTATAACGAACGTTTAATATAATAGCATTTTCGTTATTATAAATAGATTAATAAAGTATAAATACTTTATTCTATATAAAGAAGCAAGTAACGTAAAAGAGCTTATATATATCTTTTTACGAACTATTATTAGTAATTACGGACTACTAAACGAGATTATCTTTAATAAAAGGAGTATATTTATAGCTAATTTCTAATAAGCTTTAATAGTATAATTAAGTACGAAATATAAGCTAAGTATAGCTTATTACCTATAAACGGATAGTTAAATAAAACGACTTAACTAAACGCTTAAATAATACCTACGATGCTATATTAATTATAAATAGACTAATTAAGTAAAATAGCTACTAATAGCATAACTAGCTTATAATAGCTTAGTTATAAAGACAACAAAGCTTTTACTAGCTTATACTAATTATAAATACGACTTAAAAGCATTTAGAATTACTTAATAAAGACTATAAGTAGAACGAGCGATGCTATAAGCAGACTAACTATAAAAATTATATAAAGAAATGTAAGAAGAACTATAATTTGTTAGAGAACGAATATCTATTTATTATTATAAGAAGAGATTAAAGGGACTAATCCTTTAAGAAGGAGATATAGTTTACTTACTTTAACAACATATTAAAACGAAACGACTAAGCAATAAACTAGATTTTAAGAAACTTAGACTATTTAAGGTTAAGAAAGTTATTTTAAAAGTTAACTACGAACTTTCGCTACTATTAATAATACGGATATATCCGACATTTTATATTTTATTATTAAAACCAGCGCTATAAAATGCTAAACTATAAGAGAAAATCGAAGTCGATAACGACTAAGAATACAAAGCCGAATAGATCCTAAATATACGGAAAAGAGGTTTAAAATAAAAATACCTTATTAAATAAAAAGGATACGGACTAAAGGAAAACACCTAAGAGCTATTTAAGAACCTAACTTACTATGGTTCCTTACTTTAATAGTTTTACTAAAATAGCTAGTAATAACACCTTTAGGTTATAATTAGTTATTTAATTCCGATTATAAGAAGGCACCTTTAAGAATAGCTATTTTAACGGTCGACGACGAGTTTAACTCGTTTAAAGCATAAAGCTCTTAGCGCAATATACGCGACTACGCCTCGGAGTATCGATTAATTTTAAAAGAGATATTAATCTCTTTTTACTACGCCCTCGCGAGAGCGGTATATATAGCGGCGGCAGCGGCGGCTAAACGACTAACTTCTTAACGCTTAGATTAAGCGTCCGCCCGAAAACGATTCTTTTAAGCCTTAAGATTATTAAATTTAACCGTCGAAAAATTCCTATCGCAATAGTAAATGCCTTTTTTTATATAAGACGAACATTTCGAATATCCTTTTAAAACGAAACATAACAAGCTACTCTCTTAGCAAGGCAAACATCGACTTATATTAAATAATTAAATACCGACTTTTTCGATTTAAGATACTATGTCCTTTTAGCGTTAAGTAAAAAAACGGAATAGTTTAAAAACACGAAAACTAAATATAGTTAGCTATAAAGAAAGAAAAATACGCGCCGACATATAAAGGCGACGCACTAAACTACTTATAGACCTTAAGGATAAGGATCTTAAAGGAGGAGATAATAATATTATGGCCTAGTAATAGTAAGGGGAAGATAGTTTATAAAGTAAGCCGTAAGGCTATAAGTAAGGCATTTAATACCGTAGACCCCGGAGGAATAAATAATACAAAAGTTATATAACTAATTAGTTAGATTAGTTAGATTAGTTAAATTAGTCTTAAGCACCTTAACTAAACTAAGTATAATAAGCAACTTTATTATAAGAGGAGGTTATAGGTATATATAGCTACTTACTTTTACTCCTTTAAATAGATAGCTCTTTAGCTTTTAATATACTACGATTATTATTACGATCCTATCTTTAATCTTAATTACTTAGTTATAGTCTATAGTCTACGACCTCCGACTTATTACTAACGTAACTTACTTATTTACTTAAATAACGCCTTAGTATATCTACTAACATAAACTACGATAAGTTTATCCCTTAAAAATAACTACTTTAAACGCCTTACTATGCTTAACTATTATACTAAAAGCCTTAAAAATAATTATAAAGCTACTTATAATTTATTAAAAAAAGATCTATCGAATACCTTAAAGGATATTAAGTAGTAATACCTTAAGTAAAAAGATAAGATTAAGAAGAAATAGAATAAAAAAAAGAATAAGAATAAGATATATAAGATTAGCTTATAGTATTTAAAAGGTACTATTAATTTAAAGCACTTTAAAGAGCGAATATAGTATATAAGACGTTCGGAAGGTATTATTAACTTAAAATACCTTAAGGATCGTTATTTAAAAATACTTAGAAATATACTAAAGAGATATTTCGATATATTTACGCCGCTACTTAAAGATAGATTATTATTACGCGGTAGTTAAGATTACGAAATTAAGTTAAAAGAAGGCTTTAAGCCTAAATTCCGTAAGATATATAACTTAAATAAGAAGTATTTAAAGTTACTTAAAGAATATATTAACGAAAACCTACGAAAAGGTTATATTAAAGAGTTTAAATTAAAATATAAAGCTCTTATACTATTTACTCCGAAAAATAGTAAAGATAAAGAAAAAACTCGACTTTATATTAATTTTAGAGAATTAAATAACGATATAATAAAAGACCGGACTCTATTACCTCTTATAAGCGAAATAAGAGATAGATTAGCTAATAAGTAGTAGTATACTAAAGTTAACCTTAAATCTACTTATAGCTAAATACGTATTAAAGAAGAAGACGAATATAAAATAGCCTTCGGAACGCGATATAGACTTTATAAATTTTTAGTTATGCTTTTAGGATTAACTAATATACCGGCAACCTTTTAAAAGAGAATTAATAGTATATTAAATCCTTATTTAAACCGTTTCTATATAGCTTATTTAGATAATATTATTATTTACTTAAATACGCTAAAGCAACACTATAAAAAAGTCGATATAGTGCTAAAAGCGTTAAAAAAAGCTAGCTTATATATTTTACCGGAGAAATATAGCTTTTATATATAAGAAGTGGAATTCTTAAGGCATATAATTACTCCTTTTTATATAAAAATAGACTTATAGAAGATCTTTATAATTAAAGATTAGTTAATTCCTATAAATATTAAGGAAATCTAAAGCTTTATAAAATATATAAATTATTATAGGAAGTTTATATCGGACTTTTTTAAGATAATTATACCGATTTTATCTATATTAAAAAAAGCTAAAACGGACCTTTTTAAGTAAAACTTAAAAGTAAATAAAGCTTTTAAAAAGATTAAAGGATTACTTATTAAAGAACTTATATTAAATACTTATAATATAAAAAAAGCGTTAAAATTAAAAACGGATGCTTTTAATTTTATATTAAGCGTATAGCTAAGCTAGCGCGATAAGAACAATATTCTTAAACTAATAGCTTTTTACTTAAAAAAGCTAGTAGGTATAGAAATTTATTATCCTATTAATAATAAAGAATTCTTAGCTATTATATACGCTTTTAAAGAATTTCGGCATTATATTTTAGGAAATAAGTATAAACTTAAGGTTTATACGGATTATAAGAATATTAGTTATTTTGCCACGACGTAGTAGTTAAATGCTAAGTAAATAAGATAGGCTAAATTCCTTTTAGAATTTAATTATAAGATTATTTATAAGAAAGGTTATAAGAATAACTAAGCTAATATAATTAGCTAACGACTAGACCTTAAGGATAAAAAAGAGCCTTATAAAAAGACCTTACTATTCTTAAATAATAATAGTAATTTAGAGTTAAAGACGTTATATATACTATTTAACGTATATAGAAATCTTATTACTTTAAAATTACTTAAGAATTCTTATAAGAACTTAGATAAGAAAAGATATAAGAATTTTAAGTACGAGGGAAAAATAGCGTTTTATAAGAATAAGCTATTCCTTACCTTAAAAACTAAGAAAATAGTTATAACGGATTTTTATTCGCACTTACTATATGGATATTAAGGTATTATAAAAACATATAATAGAATTAAAAACTATTATAATACCTATAACCTTTATAAGAGAATCTAAGAAGTTATTAAGTTATGCGACGTATATAATAAAAGCAAGGCTATATAATATAAGCCTTATAGTAACTTAATTCCTTTAAAAGTTCTTTTAAGACCTTAAGACTTTATAGCCTTAGACTTTATTACGAAACTACTAAAGTCTATAGATCCTACGACTAATATTATAAGGGAGTGATTTTACTACTTTAATAAATTAGCTATTTAATCCTTACTTAATTAGCTAAGTATAAGGGGGTGTATAAAGTATATAAAAACCTATATTAAATAGCCTAGCTTTAGCCCGTTATTTTCTAAGTCTTTACGTCTTTATACGATATCTATAACGTTATATACGGAACTAAGGAGGTTAAGGTAGCTAGATAAAATAAGGATCTGCTAAGACTTAAACTAACCTTAACAAACTTTAAATACAAATTGCCGTATAAGGAAGGGATATATAGCTACGGGGTAAAGTGCTTTAAAATTAACATTCCTCGGGCTTTAAGACTGCCCGAAGGCCGGTCCGGATATGTTACTCCGTTCCCTTATATTTGTCTATATAAGGCAAATCTCCCGCTACTAAATAGCTAGAGATTCTATAAGCACTTACGTACTTAATTCTTTATTAATTAATTCTAGCTAAGATTCTGCCTTATATAATATCAACTCCTTTATTACGTAACATTACGTTATCCCCTGATTTTCTTATAATTTCGCTGCTGCTCTAACCTTTAATAAATATAAAATACGATTTTATTTTAGTTATAGTTAATCGCTTTATAAAGTATAGCTATTTTATTCTAACGTACGAAGCTATAAACATAGAAAAGTTATCTTATACTTTTATAAGATATATTATAGCTAATAAAGGACTTCTAAGTTTAATTATTTTTAATAAGGATTAAAAATTTATTTCGAATTTCTAGTAAGGTTTAATACAAGCTTTAAGTATAAAGCATAAATTATTTACTGCTTTTTACTTTATTATAAACGGAATAATAAAACGATTAAATTAAACGCTTAATATAATAAAAACCTTATTTTGTTAGTAATTTTAAGTACTAAAGAAGTACTAATATTTAGTAAAGTATATACCGCTAAATATAAAAAAGTAACTAATAAAGTAAATACCGCGAGTTATAAGATATAACTACTAAAGTAATTACTAGTAGTTATAAAAAAGACGATATAGCTTAACGGTTAAAGACAGCTAGTATTAGCTATTATTAAAGGCCTATATATACTTAGTTTAGTAGTATATAGCTAAATAATTATTTATTTAAAGCTAAAAAGGGAAGGGGGAAATCTCTATTTAAGCTACATAGCTCTATACTATATAAAGGTCGCTTAAGTAGCCCGTACTTAAGTTAAGTTTAAGTCGAAGTTAAGCTAAGTTTAAGTAAAGCTTTATACGACTTCGGCTATATATTAGCCCGACTCTTAGTTATTCGCTATAATATAACTATAGCTCTTTTTATAATATAGCCCGTAATACTATTCCCCCTTTAAGCTATCGCGTACCGGGGTATATAATATCGTTGCCCCGCCCCCCGCTTCGCGCTTAACGTTAATCGGTATAATCGTTCTTATTATGCTTATAGTTATATATTAATATACTCCCTTAACTAATATCGCCTTATAGCGTTAAATACGTTATACGCTCGCCTATTTACGCCGCTATATTATTTTAAGTAGCGCTAAAGCGGTATAATATATCTCTTTTACTTACCGCTATTATTAGTGCTTAAAGCACGCCTTACCTTCCCGCTGCTTATAGTTCTTAAGTATAAATACCCTTTCTCTTTCCCTCTCTTTTCTTTTTCTTTTCTTTTTCTTTAATTATTAATCTTCTTATGCGCGCGCCCCCTTTTATAATAGCTTCGTCGTGCCGCGCCTTAATATATTTACTATATCTCCCCGCGCCTTATCTCCCGCTATATTATAAGCGTTTACCCGTTTAGCGCCCCTTAGCACGCCCGGCGACTATATACTGCCGCCCTCGCGTTAGTTTTTACGCCCGCCGCTATCGCTTAGTAAGCGGAGCGTAATATATAGCACTACTATACGGCGCCCCCCTTACTTTATATATATTAAACGTATAGCGTCTTTTAATATAGATACTTAGTATAGCGCTTATTAAAATTAAGCCTCGCCCCGCGCTTATAATTATTTTACTTACGCCCGCGCTAAGTTACGCTATTTGCTTATATATCCTCGTTCTTAGACTTTATACGATATAACGCTAACGCGATATTAATATACCGGCGCTATAATTACCGCCGCTAATATACTTTAAGACTATATATCTTAAAGAACGTTTAAGGACTATCGCGCTAACTTATATATACGTTCTTTAATCTTTAATAAATACTAGCTAAAGGGATATTACTAACGATTACTATAGTATATAAAGTTAGCCCGCGCTATTACTATAGCGCGCTAAGCTTAAATATACCTTAATATTTAAGGTTAATCTATTAATATTAATTAGTAGTAAGTAGCTTACTTAAATTAAGTCTTAGTTTCTTGCGTATTTTATCTATATCTACTTTATATCTTATTATATCTTATTATATCTATTATTTATTTAGTTATTATCCTTACTTAGTATACGTTTATAGTATATCTTCTTTATATCCGTCGTTTAAAATCGTTTTAATGCTTATTAAGCATAGCTTAAAACTCTTTTTTATTTTTCTTAGTTTTCGTCTTTTTCTTTACTAGCTCCTTTATCCTATCTCCCGCTCCCTTACCCGGCTTATTATTATCCTTTTACTTCGCCTTTATCGTTTTTTATTACGCTATTATACTATTCTTTAAATTCCTTTAAGGCGATTATATCTTAAAAGTCGCTAATTAGCTACTATATTAAGTTAGTATACTTATATTACTTTATTAAGACTTAGCGTTGCCTCCCCCTTTTAATCCGTTTTTACCGGGCTTACTTAATCTTCTTTATAATATACTTTAGTTTATCGTTTTCCTTAATTATTAATAGTAGCTAATAGTTATTAACTACTTAGCTAAGTAAGGGGTTATCCGCTATATAGCGGAGGAACTTTATATATAGTCTTTTATATACCTTTTTTAGCATATTAAGTTTTACTATATATAAGCTAACTACCCTTATTATAATATACTTTTAGTATAGCTAGTTAAGCTTTTAGTAAGGCCTATTTATAGTATACTTCCTTATATTTTACTATACCTTATCGCTTACTTAAAGTCTTTCCGCTAGTATATAAGACCGGTTTACTATCTTCTTTTACCTTACTTATAACGCGGCGATCGCCGTTTAAAGGAAGTCGGCGACTTCTTTTATCCTTTATATAAAGCTCTATACGCTTTTTACGTTTAGTATAAGCGGTCCCTCCTTTTATATAATTTAAATTAGCTTAATATCGTACTTATATATAGTAAAAAAAGGGCTTATACTTATTATTAACACTACTTAATTATTAAGCGCCGCTTAAGTATAAGGTAGCTATGCCTTTTAGTTATCTTATTTATAGTAAACGTATATATAAAGGTATGCTTATACTTTTTAGTTCGCGCGCTTTATCGCCTTATCGGTTTACGGGTAGTAAGCTAAACTTAGTTTTTTTTAAACCTTAGTTTATTAGTAAAATTCTTTTTAAAATTACCTTATTTAGTTCGTCCTTTAATTTAAGATAATAGATTTTAGCATTTTATAAAAGCGGAAGTAAGATTATAAGAACTTAGTAGCGTATACTACTACTTTTATTATCGGTATCGCTTTTAAAGTTATCGCTTTTATTAGCCGGTTTATTATTACTTAAAGGTTTTAAGAGCTTTTAGTTTTTATTAGCGGTAAGTTAACTATAAAGTTTATTATTAAGTATATAAACGGCTATATAAAGGGCGGTAATAGTTAAAAAAGCCTTTTTTAAAGTTACTTTTAAACATACCCCTTATTATATAGCTTATAGTTTATAATAAGCTAGCGCACTATTAATAACTAGCCCGGCTAAAAGAACTTTAAAGCTAATATCGTAAGCGTCCCCTTACGCCTTAAGTATCCTACCGCTATTAAGTTATATATCTACTAAGCGATTAATACTTAAAGCTTATTTAGCTCTTCGTCCTCCCCCTTCTTAAGGTATTAAGCCTTATTTAGTACTTAAAGTTAGTTTTTAAAGTAAAGGCGCCCCCTTATATTAATTATATACTTACTTACTTAAACCTTTAATTACTATTTTAAAGTAAGTAACCGGTCGCCGTTTTATATTACTTAAAATACTACTTAGTACTCTTTATCCTTTTATAGTATCGCTATCTACCGCTTTTAGATCTCTTACTTATTAAATATATAAGCTAGTTATACTTATTCCTTAAGCGCGTCTTAGCTTAAGTTTAAGTTAAGTTTTAGCTAAACTCCGCCTTTATTCGCCTTACTTTCGTCTTAAAGTATAGGGTCGTCCGCCTTACTTATATAAGCGATTAACCCCGCGTTTTTATCCCCTTTTTATATTATCGCGATAATACGCTTTTTTTATACTAATTATTATAAGAGGTTTATATACTTACTACTAAAGGGAACTTAATATCTTATTAGTTATATGCTATTTAGGATTATTTATACTACGCGTTTTATTTCCCTTTTATTAAATGCTTCTTTTAGCTTATCTTAATCGCAGCGCGATAAAGCATTAAGTACTACTACTAACCTCCTTAAGCGGTACTTTAATATAAAGTTATATAAAGCGAGCTTTATCGCTTATTTACTTTACTTTTTATTTAACTTCCTCTTTATTATAAAGTACTTTAAGTTCTTATAATCTATTAGTACTATAAATACTAATATATTATATAACTTTGCTTTTTAAAAGTCTAAGCATTATATAATTACGAGTAACTCCTTATTATAAATCGGGTAGTTATACTTTACTATATTAAGTTATTTTAAGAAGAACTTAACTAAGTATTATATCCCGTTTAGTCTTACTTATATTAATACGCTACTTATTATATATTTAAAGTAGTTCGCTTTTAAGTACGTTTCCCTCTTAAGATTATATAGTTATAGTATTAACGTATTATAAAATGCCTCTTAAATAAACTTAAACGCGGCTTAGTGCTTATTAGTTTATAAGAACGTTATGTTTTTTTTATAAAGACCGTTTAAGTACTATAAGGCCTTAACGTAAAGCGGGATAAAGGTATAGTAGTAATTCGCAAACTTAAAGAAGCTTTAAACGCCTTTTACGTTCCTTAGCGCTTACTATATCCGGATAGCTTAAATCTTCTTTAAGTTATACTAAACCTTACCCCCGGCTTATATAATAAAACCTAAGTACTTTACTTTTTTCGTTATAAAGTCGTATTTCTATAGGTTTAGTATAAGGCCTACCTCTTATAACTTTTTAAGCACTTTTACTACTTTTTTTTAATAGTCGCGGAGCGACTTTAATAAGTAAATTAAAATATTATCTATATATATTATAACGAACTTATAAAGGTAGTCTTTTAATACTTAGTTAATATAGCGCTAAAAGGTAGCCGGCGTTCTTATAAGGCTAAATAAGTATACTTATTATTTAAATAGTCCGAACCTTATTTAAAAGGCCGTCTTAAACTCGTAGCCCTTTATAATTTTAATTTTATAAAACGCTATAATAATATTAAGTTTCGTAAACTAACGTGCCTTTACTAGTATCCTTAGCGTTTTTATAATTAATAGTAGCGTATACCGGTTTTTCTTTATAATTATATTTAAAGCTTAGTAGTTATAGTAAAAGTATAGTTAGCTATTAGCCTTTTTTATAAATAATACTAGCGCCGCGGCTAATAAACTACTTAAGTAAATAAGATTTGCTTTTAGTAGCTCGTTTAAAGTCTTTTAAAGGATAAAGAGTTCTTCCCTTAATATATTATAAAAAGGCCTTTATAATAATAGCGGTTCCTTACTATCTTTATTTAAAGTAAGATAGACCTTATAGTCTATACTTAGTTAAAATAAGGGCTACTTAAGTGCTTTTATAAGTATAAAAAGGTTTAGATAAGCTTATAGTGCTTAAGCTAAGATATAGTCCGCTAAGTTAACCGGCGTTTTTAGCTAAAAGGCTTTTTTTATATCCTTTATTATAACCGCCTTTATATTAAGCGCTTATTATCGCCCTTAGCTATTTTTTTAGGCCCTTTTTTATCGGCACTCCGCTATAAAGATAAAGGCGCTTATTAGCTTCGCCTCTTAAATATTCGCGATCTTTATAGCTTCTTTTAATCCTTAAAGGCTAATTTAAATCCCCGCTTTTTTATACCGGATCCGATCCCCTTTAGTATCGTAAACTACCTCGTTTTTCTTTATTTACGGTCTCCTTAAAAATACGTTATAGCTTAACTCTAGTACTATATAAGTAAATATCTATTTTTAATGCCTATTAATCTTTATCTTAAACGCTATAATCCCCTTTATTTAAAGCGTTAGTACGTCCTTTAAAAAAGGCTATAATAGCCTCCTTATCTTATCTATAAAGGGTATTTATAGCTTTATTACTACCCCCTCGCTTATTATAGTATAATAGTTATAGCCTATATCTATAAGTATATTAAGCCCCTTTTTCTTATTAATACTAACCTTAAGTAGTACTAAGTTTAGTATAAGGTGCTTCCTTATTAACTTTTAAGCCGCTTACTATTTCTCCTTTTCTTTTAGCGCCTAACTTTACGCTAAGGTTCCTCTTTTTTTAAATCGGAATCTACTTTAATTACCTCTTTAGTTATAGCTATAGCTACTTATAAAGTTCCTTTTTTCTTCTTTTTATAAAAGTAGGCGATATGCCTTATTATCCTATAAGTAAAACACCTTTATATATTAAGCTAGCTTTATCCTCCTCTTAATTAAGTTATAGCATTGATTTTACTTATTAA
This sequence comes from Ophiocordyceps robertsii, assembly GCA_027405785.1. Classification (NCBI taxonomy): domain Eukaryota; kingdom Fungi; phylum Ascomycota; class Sordariomycetes; order Hypocreales; family Ophiocordycipitaceae; genus Ophiocordyceps; species Ophiocordyceps robertsii. The sequence goes on along the minus strand of JAPEBW010001142.1, from coordinate 14,031 downwards.
GGTATTACCTTTTAAGTCTTTTTAGTCTTAAGTCCCCCCCCTTATTACCTTCTTTTAGCCTTAAAACGGCTACTTAGTTTACTAAACCCTTTTTAGCTTTACCGCGATCTATACTACTTAATTAGTATACGCTAAGAAGCTTAAAGTTAAGAGGTTAACTATCGCGAGCGCCTCCTTAAGGCGAAGGCCTAAGGCGCCCTTTAAGAATATAATCTATATATCGTATAGCTACGACCCCCCTCCCGCCTTAAAGAGCCTTTACTCGAACTTAAGGAGGAACGCCGCGAACGTTTAGTTCTTTCCTTATTTAATCGTGCGGATAGCCGCCGCCGCCTGCGATTAAATATTAACGTTAAAGTAAATCGAATTAAGGTACTTAAGGAATTCTTACTAATTATAACCTCGGTCCGCGCCGGTGCTATAATAAGTCGCTATAGTTTATTATAGCCCTATATTTAAGTAGTTATAGATTAAGTAAAAAACCTCCTTTAAACTTAAGAAGAAGTCTTAATCGATCTTATACTTCTCTTATATATATTATACTTAAGGCGTAAAGTAGCGCCGCTAGCTATTAAATTTCCTTAGCGCTAAAAGTAGCTTTTACTAATCCTTTTTCTTTATTGCTTCCTTCTTTATTATAAGTATTACGGCCCCCGCTATTATATCGTAAGGTAGTATTAAACTACTAATTAATAAGCCGGCCCCTCTTTATATATATATCCTTACTATCTCTTTTAACTTTTATATTAAGGCCTTAAACTAGCTTATTAGCTATTAGATTTACTATTAGCTTACTTAAACTTAGTAGCTCGTTTTAATAGCCCTTACTTATAGTAAGAGGATTGCTTATTTAACCCTCGTTTAAATATCGGCCTCTTTTAGCCCTCCCTCTTAAGCCTTATAAGTATAGCCCCCTTATACTAAGTAAGCTTCTTACTTACGCTATATTATAGTTAGCGAATCTCTTTTTAGGTTATATAACCTTATTTAAAAAGAGCTTTAAATATATTAAGGGCTTATATATACTTAGTTTAGTAGTATATAGCCGAATAATTATTTATTTAAAGCTAAAGAGGGAAGGGGGAAATTTCTATTTAAACTACGTAGCTCCGTACTATATAGGGGTCGCTTAAGCAGCCCGTACTTAAGTTAAGTTTAGGTTAAAGTCGGGCTAAGTTTAAGTAAAGCTTTATACGACTTTAGCTATATATTAGCTTAACTCTTAGTTATTCGCTATAGTATAACTATAGCTCTTCTTATAGCATAGCCTATAATAGCTATAAGCAGTATAGGCTAAACGCGCTTATATTTAGCTTAAGTTAGCTTTAGCTAGTAATAGGATTTATATTATATAATCGACTAATACTTTATATAATTAACTAATGCTTTATATAAAGCTAAGGTAAGAGGCCTTTTTTTTAAAAGAGGATAAAATCTTATAAAAGGTTTTAAGATAAGGATATTTAGTTTTATAAGCTAGTTATAAGTAATAAAGCGTATATTACTTATAACTAGTAATAAAAATAGTATAAGCTGTTTTTACTAGCTTAAGAAGTAGTTTAGTAACTTTATAAGTTATATAAGGTATAAGTTATAAATAGGCATATAAAAGCATATAAAAGTATATAAAAAGAAAGCCTTTTAGTAGCTTTAAAAAGGTATAAAAGAAGGTTCTTCCTCTTTCTTCCTTTAACTCCTTTCCTTTCCTTTTTTCTTTTTCTTTAGCTAGTTTTAACATAAGAAATCCGTATAATAAGATACCTTTACTTTATTCGGTTTAATAGCTTATACTAAGTCTTCTTCTCCCTTTCCGGCTAGTAAATTTAAATTAAATAAATTATACGAGACTACTTAATATATAAAAAACGTTAAAGGTTCCGTAATATAAAACTAGCTTATAAGAATCTTTATAAACTTAATAGCTCTAATAAAAAATACTTAGTATTTATATACTTAGTAAGTTTTTTAAGCTATTAAGTAAGAGAAAGGTATTTATTATAATTACGTTTATTTAATTATAATAAATAAAAGAAGAATATCTGCTTTTATAATATTATAGCTAACTAGTTAGCTATAGGCTAGTTTAAGGCAGTTAAAGCTTTTTTACTACCTTATAAGCTTTATAAATAGTAGTTTTATTTTAAAGATTAAAGCTCCTAAACCCTATACTAAAGAATTAGCTAAGCTATAAAAGTTTCTTACCTCTCTTAAAGCTTATTTTTAGTTTTATTTTACTACGATAAATTAAAAAGTAGTAAAAGTAATGTTTATATTTAGTTACTTATAAAGCCTAGTAGTAATATAGTTTAAACCGATTCTTTAGGACTATATAGATAATAGTTTTAAAGATAAGAATTTTAAGATAAAAAATATTTTTAAGAATTTCGATAACTTTAAAGAAGCTCTATAAAAAACATTTAAAATTATAAATAAGTAACGATTAGTAAAGTATAAATTAAAAAGCCTTAAGTAAGTTATGTCTTTATTAGCTTATATAGCTTGATTTTAATAGATAACTTTTAAGCTAAAATAAAAAGACGATGCCCTTATAGCTACGTTTTATAAAGGACTTAAGGAAGAAATTAAAAACGAAATCTACCGCTTAAATAGGCTAAAAACGCTATTAAACTATATTAGTTTAGCGGTTTAGATAAACGATAGGCAATATAAACGCTAGTAATAAAGAAAACACCGTTTAACTCCTAGCGGGGTTATTAAGAAAAATAATAAAAAGCAAAAACGCGACTTAGGTTATAACGCAATAAACCTAAATACCCTTAAAGCGAGCCCGCTAAAGCCCGCTAAAAAAGCTATTTAATGCTTTAATTATATAAAGGAAGGCTATATCGCAAGAAATTATATTAAAAAGAGGAATTCCTTTAAGGGAAGGAATATACTTATTTATAAGAATAATGCCCTCTTAGCCTATAATCCGTAATATACTTTACTACTACCTTTAACTAAGAATACCGAAATTAATACTAAGCTTATTATACTAACCCTTAGTCCGTTTAAGACTAGTTCGCTTATAAAGAGTCTTTATAAAGAAGAACTTAAAGTTAAGTTAAAAGCTAAAAGCCTAGATAATTAATAAAGAAATGCTTTTAAGACTAAGGATAATTATTAGCACGGAACTTCTTTATAGACTATTAATAAAGACAACGAAAATACTCCTTATTTTAATACGAATATTATACTTTCGAATATAGAAGATAATAATAGCTATAATCCTAAAGACTTTAAATTTAAAAAAATTAATAAAGAGCCCTTTTTTAAGAAAGAAGATAGTAATAAGCCTTATGCTCTTTTTATAGAATATCTTAATATAGTAATTACTATTAAGAATAGGGCATATAAGTAGCTTTCTTAAACTAAATACTATAACGATAATTGCTTTATATACCTTTTAGATAAGTAAGGAAGTAGCTAGTTTCTTAAACTAAAAAAGACTTATAATAAACCTACTATAATAACTAAGGAACTTACTACCGATATTAAGGTTTTTATAGAAAACCTTAAGGAGGATATCGAAGCTAATAAAGAGGAACTTTCGTAAGAAAATATCGATAACCGGATTAAAATTAAATAACTTTTACTTTTTAAGTAGTATAACGAAACGACTATTAAAAACCTTTAAGGCGGTAACTTAGCTTTAATAAAAAAGATAATTAAGCTAGAAAAAGATTACGTATCTCTTTTTATATATATTATTAATTTAATTAAAGATAAAGACGATCTTAAGAAAAAGAATAATAAGCTAGCCGATAAGCTTTAGGAAGATATAAAATTCCTTAACTTAGCTATTAAAGATATATCTAGACAATATAGTAAGTATTTTAAGATAAATTATAATCTTTATAATAAGAATTATAATTTAGAAATACTACTATAAGTAGAGAAAGTCTTAAAAGAAATGCTTAAGAATTAGCTAAAAGCTAAGTAAGAAGAAATTAATAACTAAAAACGATAAAAGGAAATCGATCGTATAAAAGGTGTTAATATTATTAGTAAAGCAGTTAGGAACTATAAGGCTAGTAAAGATTTAGTTTTTAAAGCTTATAAAAAGCTTAGTAACTTAAATAAACTAATTTTATAAATAGAATTAAGATCTACTAAGAAGTCGGTAAACGAGGCAAAAAGCTAATAAGCTTAGGAATAATAAGGCTATTTCTTAGTAAATAGAACTTACTTATATTAAATAATAATTCTTAAAGTATAAAAATAACCCTTTTATTAAAATTAAGAGGATATTGCCTTAATATATTAGTAGATTGCGGTGCGATAAGTAGCTATATTTCCCTTATAACCGTAAATTATTTAAAATTACGTTATAGAAAAAAAGATAAGCCTTATATACTTCTTTTAGTAAAAGGATTACCCTTTAAGTATAATAATAGCAAGATTATACTAAAGACTAATCCTCTTAAGTATATAATTAAGATTTATAACTTTAAAGATTCCTTTAACGTCTTAGCTATTAGCTATAATATTATATTAAGACTACCCTTTTTATAGAAATATAATCTTATAATAAATTAAGATAAAGGCCTTTTAAGGTTTAAAGACAATACCTTAAATATTCCTCTTTATAGTTTAATAAAGGACGACCTTAAAACGAAACCCTCGAATAATTTAAATATAGTAATACTGCTATAGAGAAACAATATAATAATACTATACTGCTAAAAGGTCTCGCCCCGGCCTTAGTTAGGGGTCAGGACGTTAATTATCGTCTATATACTTATATTTTATATACCGACATATAAGTAGCTAGAGCGCTTATATCTTACGTTTTATAATAATTACCGCCTCGAAAGGAAAGACGATAACGTCCTTATTATTTATAAGATAGGACCTCCTTAGTTTATTAAGCCGGTAGTTAGAAGCTACGCACGCTTATATTATTACGCGCGCTTAAGGGGAGCCTTATTTCCGTACAGACTTATAGGTTTACTTTCTCGCGCGGGGATCAAACCTATGCTAAAGGAATTGCTACTATTTACTACGGAGAAACAGTGCGATAATACCGCACTGCTAAAAGGTCTCGCCCCGGTCTTAGTTAAGGGTCGGGACGTTAATTATTATCTATATGCTTATATCTTATATACTAACATATAAGTAGCCGGAGCGCTTATATCTTACGTTTTATAATAAATACCTAATAATAACTATATAAGGAATAGTAATAATAAGGATAATAAAGCCTCCTATATAGATATAAATATCGTATTAATAGATATTGTAACGAATAACGATAAAATAACTAATATAACTAAAAATAATACGATTACAATTAGTATAATATAAGCTATAATACTGCCGAACCTTAGTAAAGAAAAGACTAAAAGCCCTAAAGATAATTATAAAGCTACTTATAATTTATTAAAAGAAAATCTATTAAAAACCTTAAAAGATATTAAGTAATAATACCTTAAGTAAAAAGATAAGATTAAAAAGAAACGGAATAAGAGAAAGATTAAAAATAAGATATATAAGATTAGCTCTTAGTATTCGGAAGGTACTATTAATTTAAAGCACCTTAAAGAGCGAATATAGTATACGAGATATTTAAAAGGTACTATTAACTTAAAACACTTTAAAGATCGTTATCTAAAAATACCTAAAAATATACTAAAGAGATATTTCGATAAATTTACGCCGCTACTTAAAGATAGACTATTACTACGCGGTAGTTAAGATTATAAAATTAAGTTAAAAAAAGGCTTTAAGCTTAGATTCCGTAAGATATATAACTTAAATAAGAAGTATTTAAAGTTATTAAAAGAATATATCGATAAAAACCTATAAAAAGGTTATATTAAAGAGTCTAAATTAAAGTATAAAGCTCCTATATTATTTGCTTTAAAAAATAGTAAAGATAAAGAAAAAACTCGACTTTATATCGATTTTAAAGAGATAAATAATAATATAATAAAGGACCGGACTTTATTACCTCTTATAAGCGAAATAAGAGATAGACTAGCTAATAAGTAGTAGTATACTAAGGTTAACCTTAAATCTACTTATAGCTAAATACGTATTAAAGAAGGAGACGAATTTAAAATAGCCTTCGGAACGCGATATAGACTTTACGAATTTTTAGTTATGCCTTTAAGACTAACTAATATACTAGTAACCTTTTAAAAGAGAATTAATAGTATATTAAACTCTTATTTAGACCGTTTTTATATAGCTTATTTAGATAATATAATTATTTACTTAGATATATTAAAGCAATACTATAAAGAAGTCGATATAATGCTAAAAGCGTTAAAAAAAGCTAGCTTATATATCTTACTAAAGAAATATAGCTTTTATATATAAGAAGTAGAATTCTTAAAGCATATAATTACTCCTTTTTATATAAGGATAAACTTATAGAAGATTTTTATAATTAAAAATTAGCTAATTCCTACGAATATTAAGGAAATCTAAAGCTTTATAGGTATTATAGGCTATACTATAAGAAGAGCTATAGTTATACTATAGCGAATAACTAAGAGTCGGGCCGACGTATAGCTAAAGTTATATAAAGCTTTACTTAAACTTAGCCCGACTTCGACCTAAACTCGACTTAAGTACGGGCTGCTTAAGCGACCCCTATATAGTACGGAGCTACGTAGCTTAAATAAAGATTTCCCCCTTCCCTCTTTAGCTTTAGATAAATAATTATTTAGCTATATACTACTAAACTAAGTATACGTAGGCCCTTAATATATTTAAAGCTCCTTTTAAACGAGGTTATACGACCTAAAAAGAGACTTACTAACTATAATATAGCGCGAGTAAAAAGCCTACTTAGTATAAAGGGGCTATGCTTATAAGGCTTAAAAAGGAGGGCTAAGAGAGGCCGATATTTAGATAAAGGTCGAATAAGCGATCCTCTCGCTATAAGCGGGGGCTATTAAAACAAGCTACTAAGTTTAAGCAAGCTAGTAGTAAATCTAATAGCTAATAAGCTAGTTCGGGGCTTAATATAAAAGCTAAAGGAGATAGTAAGGATATATATATAAGGAGAGGCCGGCTTACTAATTAGTAGTTTAATACCACCTTATAATATAATAGCGGGGGCCGTAATACCTATAATAGAGAAGGAAGCAACGAAGAAAAAGGACTAGCGGAAGCTACTCTTAGCGCTAAGGAAATTTAACGGCTAGCGGCGCTACTTTACGCCTTAAGCACGATATATATAAGAAAAGTGCGAGATTAACTAAGACTTCTTCTTAAGTTTAAAGGAGGTTTTCTACTTAATCTATAACTACCTAAACACGGGGCTATAGTAAACTATAGCGACTTACTATAGCACTAGCGCGGACCGAGGTTATAATTAGTAAGAATTCCTTAAGTACCTTAATTTAATTTACCTTAACGTCGATATTTAATCGCGGGCGGCGGCGGCTATTTATACGATTAAATAAAAAAAGAACTAAACGTTCGCGGCGTTCCTCCTTAAGTTTAAGTAAAGGCTCTTTAAGGCGGGAGGGGGGTCGTAGCTATATAATATATAGATTATATTCTTAAAAGGCGCCTTAAGCCTTCGCCTTAAGGAGGCGCTCGCGATAGTTAACTTCTTAACCTTAAGCTTCTTAGCGTATACTAATTAAGTAGCGTAGATCGCGGTAAAGCTAAAAAGGGTTTAGTAAACTAAGTAGCCGTTTTAAGGCCGGAAGAAGGTAATAAGGGGGGGGACTTAAGATTAAAAAGACTTAAAGGGTAATACCTTAATAAGTAGAATTAACGCTATAACTTAGTTAGGAGGAGGATAAAGCCGGCTTAATATATAGAGGTGTTTCGCTTATAGGATAATAAGGTATATCGCCCGCTTTTATAAGAAGAAAAAAGAAAGAACCTTATAAGTAGTTATAGCTACGACTAAAGAGGTAACTAAAGTAGATTCCGATTTAGGAAAAAAGGAACCTTAGTATAAAGTCGGGCGCTAAAGGAGAAAGAGAAATAGTAAGCGGCTTAAAGGTCGATAAAAAAGCACTTTATACTAAACTTAGTATTACTTAAAGTTAGTATTAATAAGAAAAAGGGGCTTAACGTACTTATAAATATAAGCTATAACTACTATACTATAGTAAGTAAGGGGGTAGTAATAAGGCTATAAATACCTTTTGCGGATAAGATAAGGAGGCTACTATAGCCTTTCTTAAAGGACGTACTAATGCTTTAAATAAAGGGGATTATAGCGTTTAAGATAAAGATTAACGGGCACTTAAAATAGATATTCGCCTATATAGTACCGGAGTTAAGCTACGATATATTCTTAAGGAGACTATAAATAAAGAAGAACGAGGTAGTTTATAACGCTAAGGGGGATTAGATTTAGTATAAAAAAGCAGGAATTTAAATCGGCCTTTAAGGATTAAAAAAAGCCGCGAAGATCGCGAATATTTAAGAGGCGAAGCTAGTAAGCGCCTTTATCTTTACGGCGGAGTACTAATAAGAAAGGGCTTAAAAGGATAGCTAGGAGCGATAATAAGCGCTTAATATAAAAGCGGTTATAATAAAAGATATAAAGAAAGCCTTTTAGCTAAAGATACCGGTTAACTTAGCGGACTATATCCTAGCTTAAGCACTATAAGCTTATTTAGACCTTTTCGCACTTATAAAAGCACTTAAGTAGCCCCTATTTTAACTAAATATAAACTATAAAATCTATCTTACCTTAAATAAGGATAGTAAGGAACCGCTACTACTATAAAGGCCCCTTTACGATATATTAAGGGAAGAACTCCTTATCCTTCGGAAGACCTTAAACGAGCTACTAAAAGCGAATCTTATCCGCTTAAGTAGTTCGTTAGCCGCGGCGCCGGTATTATTTATAAAGAAGGCTAATAGCTAACTACGCTTTTACTATAACTACTAAGCCTTAAATATAATTATAAAGAGGGATTAGTATACGCTACTATTAATTATAAAAACGCTAAGGATACTAGCGAAGGTACGTTAGTTTATAAAACTTAATATCGTTATAGCGTTTTATAAGATTAAAATCGCAAAGGGCTATAAGTTTAAGATAGCCTTTTAAACGAGGTTCGGACTATTTAAATAATAAGTATACTTATTTAGCTTTATAAGAACGCCGGCTACCTTTTAGCGCTATATTAACTAAGTGCTAAAGGACTACTTTTATAAGTTTATTATAGTATATATAAATAACGTTTTAATTTACTTATTAAGGTCGCTCCGCGATTATTAAGAGAAGGTAGTAAAGGTGCTTAAAAAGTTATAAAAAGTAAGCTTTATACTAAACCTATAAAAATGCGACTTTATAACGAAAAAAGTAAAGTACTTAGGTTTTATTATATAGGCCGGGGGTAAGGTTTAGTATAACTTAAAGAAGATTTAAGCTATTTAAATATAGTAAGCGCTAAGGAATATAAGGGGCGTTTAAAGCTTCCTTAAGTTTGCGAATTACTATTATACTTTTATCCCGCTTTATGCTAAGGCCTTATAGTACTTAAACAGTCTTTATAAAAAGAACGTAACGTTCTTATAAACTAATAAGCACTAAGCCGCGTTTAAGTTTATCTAAAAGGTATTTTATAATACGCTAGTGCTATAGCTATATAACCTTAAGAGGGAAACGTACTTAAAGGTAAACTGCTTTAAATACGCGATAAGCAGTATATTAATATAAGTAAGACTAAATAGGATATAATACTTAGTTAAGTTCTTTTTAAAACGACTTAATATAGCGGAGTATAACTACCTAATCTATAATAAAAAGTTACTTACGATTATATAATACTTAAACTTTTAAGGGGTAAAGTTATATAATATGCTAACGTTTATAGTGCTAATAGATTATAAGAACTTAAAGTACTTTATAATAAAGAGGAAGTTAAATAAGAGGTAAAGTAAATAAGCGATAAAGCTCGCTTTATATAACTTTATATTAAAGTACCGCTTAAAGAGGTTAATAATAGTACTTAATGCTTTATCGCGCCGCGATTAAGATAAGCCGGAAAGGGTATTTAATAAAAAGGAAATAAGACGCGTAGTATAGATAATCTTAAATAGCGCGCGATTAATAAAATATTAAGTTCCCCTTAGCGGTAAGCATATAAACCTCTTATAATAATTAGTATAGGAAAAGCGTATTATTATAATAATATAAAAAGGGGATAAAAACGCGGGGTTAATCGCCTATATAAGTAAGGCGGATAACTTTATACCTTAAAACGAAAGCGGGGCGAATAAAAGCGGAGTTCGGCTAAAACTTAACCTAAACTTAAGCTAAGACGCGCTTAAGGAATAAGCACGACTAGCCTGCGTATTTAATAAGTAGGAGATTTAAAAGCGGTAGATAGCGATACTATAAAAGGATAAAGAGTACTAAGTAGTATTTTAAGTAGTATAAAACGGCGACCGGTCGCTCGCTTTAAAATAGCAATTAAAGGTTTAAGTAAGTAAGTATATAATTAACGTAAGGGGGCGCCTTCGCTTTAAAGACTAACTTTAAGTGCTAAGTAAGGCTTAATACCTTAAGGAGGGGGAAGATAAAAAGCTAAACGAGCTTTAAGTATTAATCGCTTAGCGGATATATAACTTAATAGCAGTAGGATACTTAAGGCGCGAGGAGATACTCGCGATATTAGCTTAAAAGTTCTTTTAGCTAGGTTAGTCGTTAATAGTATGCTAGCTTATTATAAACTATAAGCTATATAGTAAGGGGTATATTTAAAGGTAACTTTAAAAAGGGCTTTTCTAACTATTACCGCCTTTTATATAGCCGTTTATATACTTAATAATAAACTTTATAGTTAACTTACTGCTAATAAGGACTAAAGGCTCCCGGAACTTTTAAGTAATAATAAACCGGCTAATAAAGGCGATAACTTTAAAAGCGATATTAATAATAAGAGTAGCAGTATACGTTATTAAGTTTTTATAATCTTACTTCCGCTTTTATAAAATACTAAAATTTATTATCTTAAATTAAGGGACGAACTAAATAAGGCAATTTTAAAAGGAATTTTATTAATAAACCGGGGTTTAAAAGAAGCTAAGTTTAGCCTACTACCTATAAACTAATAAGGCAATAAAGCGCGCGAACTAAAAGGTATAAGTATACCTTTATATATACGTTTACTATAAGTAAGATAATTAAAGGGCATAGCTACCTTATGCTTAAGCGGCGCTTAATAATTAAGTAGTATCGATAATAGGTATAAGCCCCTTCTTCGCTATATATAAGTATAATATTAAGCCGATTTAGATCGTATAAGAGGAGGGACCGCTTACGCTAAACGTAAAGAGCGTACGGAGCCTTATATAAAAGATAAAGGAAGTTACTAACTTCCTTTAAACGGCGATCGCCGCGTTATAAGTAAGGTAAAAGGAGATAGCAAACTAGTCTTATATACCGGTAAAAAGACTTTAAGTAAGCGATAAGGTATAGCTAAATATAAGGAAGTATACTACGGATAGGCCTTATTAAAAGCTTAACTAGCTATACTAAAAGTATACTATAATAAGGGTAGTTAGCTTATATATAGTAAAACTTAATATACTAAGGAGGGTATATAAAAGACTATATATAAAGTTCCTTTACTATATAGCGGATAACCTTTTACTTAGCTAAGTAGTTAACGACTATTAGCTACCGCTAGTAATTAAGGAAGATAACGAACTAAAGTATATCGTAAAGAAGATTAAGTAAGCTTAGTAAAAATAAATTAAAAAGGGGAGGTAACGCTAAGTCTTAATAAAGTAGTATAAGTATGCTAACTTAATATAGTAGCTAATTAGCGACTTTTAAGATATAATCGCTTTAAAAGAATTTAAAGAATAGTATAATAGCATAATAAAAAATAATAAGGGCAAAGCGGAAGGATAATAGTAAGCTAAGTAAAGGAGTAAGAGATAGGATAAGGGAGTTAGTAAAGAAAAAGATAAAAACTAAGAAAAATAAAAGAGAGTTTCGGGCTACGCTTAGTAAGCGTTAAAACGATTTTAAACAACGGATATAAGGAAGATACGCTATAAACGCACGCTAAGTAAAGATAATAATTAAATAGATAACGGATATAATAAGATATAATAAGATATAGAGTAAATACGGATAGAATATATAAGAAACTAAGACTTAATTTAAGTAAGCTACTTACTACTAACTAATATTAGTAAATTAACCTTAAACGTTAAGGTATATTTAAGCCTAGCGCGCTATAGTAATAGCGCGGGCTAACTTTATATACTATAATAATCGTTAGTAATATCCCTTTAGCCGGCGTTTATTAAAGATCGGAGAACGTATATATAGGTTAGCGCGATAGTCCTTAAACGTCCTTTAAGATATATAGTCTTAAAGCGCGTTAGCGGCGGCAATTATAGCGCCGGTATATTAATATCGCGTTAGCGTTATATTATATAAAGTCCGAGAACGAGGATATATAAGTAGATAGCGTAACTTAGCGCGGGCGTAGGCAAAACAATTATCGGCGCGGGGCAAGGCTTAATTTTAGTAAGCGCTATACTAAGTATTTATATTAAAAGACGCTATACGTTTAATATACGTAAGGTAAAGGGGGCGCCGTATAGTAATACTACGTATTACGCTCCGCTTACTAAGCGATAGCAGTAAGCGTAAAGACTAATATAAGGGCGGTAGTATATAATCGCCGGGCGTGTTAAGGGGCGCCGGATAGGTAAACGCTTATAATATAGCGGGAGATAGGGCGCGGGGAGATATAGTAGATATATTAAAGCGCGGCGCGATAAAGCTATTATAAGAGGGGGCGCGCGCGTAAGAAGATTAATAATTAAAGAAAAAGAAAAGAGAAAGGAGGGAGAGGGAGAGAGAAAGGGTATTTATGCTTAAGAACTATAAGCGGCGGAAAGGTAAGGCGTGCCTTAAGTACTAATAATAGCGGTAAGTAAAGGAGATATATTATACCGCCTTAGCGCTACTTAAGATAACGTAGCGGCGTAAATAAGCGAGCGTATAACGTGTTTAACGCTATAAGGTAATATTAGTTAAGGGAGTGTATTAATATATAACTATAAGCACGATAAGGACGACCGTACTAATTAACGTTAAGCGCGAAGCGGGGGGCGGGGCGACGATATTATATACCTTAGTATATAATAGCTTAAAGGGGGGATAGTATTATAAGCTATATTATAAGAAGAGCTATAGTTATACTATAGCGAATAACTAAAAGTTAGGCCGATATATAGCTAAAGTCGTATAAAGCTTTACTTAAACTTAGCCTAACTTTAACCTAAACTTAACTTAAGTATAAGCTGCTTAAGCGACCCTTATATAATACGGAGCTACGTAGCCTAGATAAAGATTTCCCCCTTCTCTCTTTAGCTTTAAATAAATAATTATTCGGCTACGTGCTACTAAACTAAGTGCACGCAGGCCCTTAATAATAAGATATATAAATTATTATAAGAAGTTTATATTAAACTTTTTTAAGATAATTATACCGATTTTATTAGTATTAAAGAAAGCTAAAACGGACCTTTTTAAGTAGAACTTAAAAGTAAACGAAGCTTTTAAAAAAATTAAAGAATTACTTATTAAAGAACTTATATTAAATACTTATAATATAAAGAAGCTATTAAAGTTAGAAACGGATGCTTTTAATTTTATATTAAGCGCGTAGCTAAGTTAGCGCGATAAAAATAATATTCTTAAAGCAATAGCTCTTTATTTAAAGAAGCTAGTAAGTATAGAGATTTATTATCCTATTTATAATAAAGAATTCTTAGCTATTATACACGCTTTTAAAGAATTTCAGCATTATATTTTAAGAAATAAATATAAACTTAAGGTTTATATAGATTATAAGAATATTAGTTATTTTGCTATAATATAGTAGTTAAACGCTAAGTAAATAAGATAAGCTAAATTCCTTTCGGAATTTAATTATAAGATTATTTATAAAAAAGGTTTTAAGAATAACTAAGCTAATACTATTAGCTAACGACTAAACCTTAATAATAAAAAAGGGCGTTATAAAGAAACCTTATTATTTCTAAATAATAATAGTAATTTAAAGTTAAAGACGT
>JAPEBW010001141.1:0-29885 GCA_027405785.1 Ophiocordyceps robertsii | reverse complement strand
ATAATTCTTACAGAAGGCGGGTTTTTTACTATATAAAAAGAACAGTTAATTAAAAGAGGGACCTTCTAAAGCTTTAATCCTTTTAAACTCGTCGATTAAAGAGAAAGAAAGTGATTCTAGAGTATAGGCTTAGGCGTTATCTCGAAGAGCTTAAGAAATATTAGTTATAAAGCTAGAATAGGAACTATTTAAGCATTCTAAAATCCAAGTAATAATTACTACCTTAAGGATTTTGATTTCTCGTGTATTTAGCTTATCGAAAAGCTCTTTTATCTTTTTTAGATATATCTCGATCGAAGTATAGGTTTCGAGGGTTATGTTAAATAGTTCTTTTATAAGAAGAAAATTCGAGGTAAAATTCACTAGGTTATAAAGGGTTTTTAAAGCTTCCTAAGCTAACTTTATAGTCGTATAGTATTTTATCTAAGAGAGAGGACTATCTTTAACTATAAGATATATAAGGGTAAGGATTTCCGCTGATTTAGTATGTGGATCTTAAGAGACGGCTCCGGCGGCTTTCTCCCGGATAAAAACGGATTCTATTCGAAGTAACTAAAAGGAATAATTCGAAGAGCCTTTTAGCTTGCTAAATTAGTAGTCGTTCTTAGTGGCCATATTTTTTATAGATTTCTTCGAGAGGTATTTCGGTATAAAAGTTAATTAAAAAGAGAGGAGGTAAGGAATACTAATCGAAAGAATATTAGTGAAAGAATATAATAGGAGGGGTTTGAAAAATATAGGAAAGATTATGTTAGAAAGTGCGTTTGTCGTTGTAAAGGGAAAGAATTTTATGAAGTTTTTTGTGTTTAATATAGTCCTAAAGATGTGGTTATAAAGACATAAGGTATAGGAAGGAGGAGGAGAGGGGAAAAACAAAGAACCGAGTCCGATAGGATATCGGGAGAATTCCGGAGAAAATATGCTTAGTAAGCGCGACCACGTGGAAGGTGGAAAAGAATTTTGCTGGATTTTGCCGATCACGTGAAAGTCGGAAAAGCGTCGGCAGGGGTCGGGGGTAAGTCCGGCTTAAAGGGAAGCCGGGCTTATAACTAATTAAGGAGCAAATAGGTGTAGAAGAGAGCATGCTTATAGCCACGAGTAAGGGGATTATAGAAATGCAAAGAGTGTGCGAAAAGGTAAAGAAATAGGTAAGATGTGTATATGTAAGGTTAATAATCTATCTAAGGTAAAGGGGGGACTAAGGCTTCTTTATATAGACAATTCCTAAGCTATAAGTAACTTAAGTAATTTGGAAAAGAGCCCCCTGTCTAGCGCAGTCATGCATAGTGGGCCAATAGCTATTATTAGGTTAATATTGTATTTATAAGCCTAGGGATTAATCCCGCAAGGAATACGAGGTGGCGCAGCGACTTAGCACGGATTATGTATATAGTCTCCACACACACCTCTTCCTAATCTGCTTATATCTTGCTTATATGTGGGTGGAATAATGCAAGGAAATATGTATGGTATGCAGAATTGTATAGCGGATTTAATGGATATTTTAGCGTATTTATGTTATGTGTTATTTATGCTGTATTTAGCCTATAGGCTGCGGGAGAGTATATTTTACTCCTTTATAAAAAGGGATCGGTATATACTACTATTAATTATAAAAACGCTAAGGATACTAGTAAAGGCACGTTAGTTTACGAAACTTAATATCGTTATAGCGTTTTATAAGATTAAAATCGCGGAGGGCTATAAGTTTAAGACGGCCTTTTAAATAAGGTTTAAACTATTTAAGTACTAAGTATACTTATTTAGCCTTATAAGAACGCTAGCTACCTTTTAACGCTATATTAACTAAGTACTAAAAGACTACCTTTATTAGTTCGTTATAGCGTATATAAACGATATTTTAATTTACTTATTAAGGTCGCTTTATAATTACTTAGATTAAGTAGTAAAGGTACTTAAAAAGTTATAAGAGGTAGGCCTTATACTAGACCTATAAAAATATAACTTTATAATAAAAGAAGTAAAGTACTTAAGCTTTATTATATAAGCTAAGGGCAAGGTTTAGTGCTACTTAAAAAAGATTTAAGCTATCCGGATATAATAAGCGCTAAGGAATATAAAAGGCGTTTAAAGCTTCCTTTAGTTCGTAAATTATTACTATACCTTTATCCCGCTTTATGCTAAGGCCTCGCGGTGCTTAAATAGCCTTTATAAAAAGAACGCGATATTCTTATAGACCGATAAGCACTAAGCCGCGTTTAAGTTTATTTAAGAAGTATTTTATAACGCGCTAGTACTATAGCTATATAACCTTAAGAGGGAAATATACTTAAAAGCAGATTACTCTAAATACGTAATAAGTAGTATATTAATATAAGTAAGACCGGATAAGATATAATACTTAGTAAGTTTCTTTTTAAAACGACTTAATATAATAAAGTATAATTACCCGATTTATAATAAGAAGTTACTTATAACTATACGATACTTAGACTTTTAAGGGGTAAAGTTATATAATATACTAGCGTTTATAGTATTAACGGATTATAAAAATCTAAAGTACTTTATAATAAAGAGAAAGTTAAATAAAAAGTAAAGTAAATAAGCAATAAAGCTTACTTTATATAACTTTATATTAACGTACCGCTTAAGGAGGTTAGCGGTAGTACTTAACGCTTTACCGCGCCGAGATTAAGATAAGCCGGAAAGGGTATTTAACGAAAGGGAAATAAAACGCATTGTATAGATAATCTTAAATAGCGCGCGATTAATAAGACGTCGGGTCCCCCTTAGCGGTAAGTATATAAACCTCCTATAACGATTAGTATAAGAAAAGCGCACTATCGCGATAATATAAGTAAGGGAAAGGAATATAAGGTTAATTACCTCTATAAGTAAAGCGGACGACTTTATACTTTAAGATAAAGGCGGGGCGAATAAAGGTAGAGTTTAGCTAAAACTTAACTTAAACTTAAGCTAAGATATACTTAAAGAATAAGTACGACCGGCTTATATATTTAATAAGTAAAAGATATAAAAGCGGTAAATAGCGATATTATAAAAGGATAAAGAGTACTAAGTAGTATTTTAAGTAATACGGAACGGCGATTAGTTACTTATCTTAAAATAGTAATTAAAAGTTTAAGTAAGTATAACGGGTCGGCCTTAACGGGGCTAAAGCAGTAGTTATACTACTGTTTGTTACTGCGGGGCAGCTATTTAATCTACTTACTACGGTAGGTAGTGCGCTAAGCGTATAGCAAAAGAAGATAAATTAATTAAGCTGCTAGCTAGTTAATTAACCACGCTTATTAAGGGTTATACGGGCGTAGCCCGGGCTTAATTTAAGGCCTAGCCCGTAATAGTAAGCAAGTATATAATTAATATAAGGGGGCGCCTTTACTTTAAAGACCGGCTTTAAGTGCTAAGTAAGGCTTAATACCTTAAAGAGGGGGAGGATAAAGAGCTAAATAAGCTTTAAGTATTAATCGCTTAGCGGATATATAACTTAATAGCGGTAGGATACTTAAGGCGTAAGAGGACGCTCGAGATAATAGCTTAAAAGTTTTTTTAGCTAAGCTAGTCGTTAATAATACGCTAGCTTATTACGAACTATAGGCCGTGCGGTAAGAGGTATATCTAAAAGTAATTTTAAAAGGGGCTTTTTTAATTATTACCGCCCCTTATATAACCGTTTATATACTTAACGATAGACTTTATAATTAACTTACTGCTAATAAGAACTAAGGGCTCTTAAAACCTTTAAATAATAACGGATAAGCTAATAAAAGCAATAACTTTAAAAGCAATACTAATAATAAAGGTAGTAGTATACGCTACTAAGTTCTTATAATCCTACTTCCGCTTTTATAAAATACTAAAGTTTATTATCTTAAATTAAAAGACGAACTAAATAAGGTAATTTTAAAAGGAATTTTACTAATAGACCGGGGTTTAAAGGAAACTAAGTTTAGCTTACTACCCGTAAACCGATAAGGCGATAAAGCGCGCGAACTAAGAGGTATAAGTATACCTCTATATATACGTTTACTATAAGTAAGACAACTAAGGGGTATAGCTGCCCTACGCTTAAGCGGCGCTTAATAATTAGGTAGTATTAATAATAGGTATAAGCCCTTTTTTCGTTATATATAAGTACGATATTAAGCCGATTTAAATCGTATAAAAAGAGGGACCGCTTATACTAAACGTAAAGGGCGTATAGAGCTTTATATAAAGGATAAAAGAGGTCGCCGACTTTTTTTAAACGGCGATCGCCGCGTTATAAGTAATATAAAGAGATAGCAAACCGGTTACGTGCGCTAGTAAAAAGACTTTAAGTAAGCGATAAGGTATAGCTAAATATAAAGAAGTATACTATAAATAGGCCTTATTAAAAGCCTAACTAACTATATTAAAAGTATACTATAATAAAAGTAGTTAGCTTATATATAGTAAAACTTAATATACTAAGGAGGGTATATAAAAGACTATATATAAAGTTCCTCCGCCGCGTAGCGGATAACCCCTTACTTAGCTTAGTAGTTAACGACTACTAGCTACTACTAGTAATTAAAAAAGACGATAAACTAAAGTATATTATAAAGAAGATTAAGTAAGCTTAGTAAAGATAGATTAAAAGGGGGAGATAGCGCTAAGTTTTAGTAAAGTAGTATAAGTACGCTAATTTAATATAATAGCTAATTAACGACTTTTAGGATATAATTGCCTTAAAAGAATTTAAGGAATAATATAGTAATATAATAAAGAACGATAAATACGAGGTGGAAGGAAAATAATAAGCTAAGCCGGGAAGTAAGAGATAGGATATAAAAAGTAGCGGAGAAAAGGAAAAAAACCGGAAAAAATAAGAAGGAGTTTTAAGCTACGCTTAGTAAATATTAAGATAATTCTAAACAATAAGCATAAAGAGGATACGCTATAAACGCGCACTAAGCATAGATAATAATAAGATAAATAAGGGATATAATAAGATATAATAAGATATAAAGTAAATATAAATAGAATATATAAGAAACTATAACTTAATTAAAGCAAACTACTTACTACCCGCCGATATTAATAGATTAACCTTAAATATTAAGGTATATTTAAGCTTAGCGCGCTATAATAGTAGCACGAGCTAACTTTATATACTATAGTAATTATTAGTAATATCCTTTTAGCTAGCGTTTATTAAGGATTAAAGAATATATATATAAGTTAGTACGGTAATTCTTAAACGTCCTTTAAGATATATAGTCTTAAAGCGCGTTCGCGGCGGCGACTATATTGCTAGTATATTAATATTGCGTTAGCGCTATATCGTATATAGTTTAAAAATAAAGATATATAGGTAAATAGCGTCATCCGGCGTAGGTATAAGTAAAATAATAATAAGCGCGGGGCGAGACTTAATTTTTATAAGCCCTATACTAAGTATCCGCGTTAAGAGACGCTAAATATCCGATATATATAAAGTAAGGGGGGCGCTATATAGTAATACTATATATTGCGCTTTGCTTATTAAGCGATAGCGGCGGGCGCGAAGATTAACGCAAGGGCGGTAACATATAGTCGCTAGGTATGCTAAGGGGCGCCGGATAGGTAAACGCCTATAATATAGCGGGAGATAAGGCGCGGGGGGTTATAGTAAATATATAAAGGCGCGGCGAGCTAAAGCTATTAAAAGAGGGGGCGCGCGTATAAGTAGATTAGTAATTAAAGAAGAAAAAGAAAGAAGAAAGGGAAAAGGAAAAAGGAAGGGTATTTATACTTAAGGACTATAAGCGGCAGGAAAGTAAGACGTGCTTTAAGCACTAATATTAGCGGTAAGTAAAAAAGATATATTATACCGCTTTAGCGCTACTAAGAACGATATAGCGGCGCGGATAAGCGAGAGTATAATATATCTAACGCTTTAATATAACGTTATTTAAGGGGAGGTATTAGTATATAATTATAAGTATAACGAGGACGATTATACTAATTAATATTAAGCGCGGAGCGGGGGGCGGGGCGCTAATATTATATACCCCGGTATATAATAGCTTAAAAGGGGGATAATATTATAGGCTATATTATAAGAAGAGCTATAGTTATACTATAGCGAATAACGTAAAGTCGGGCTAATATATAGCTAAAGTTATATAAGACTTTACTTAAACTTAGCTTAAGTTTAACTTAAACTTAACTTAAGTATAGGCTACTTAAGCGACCCTTATAAAGTATAAAGCTATATAGCTTAAATAGAGATTTCCCCTTTCTTTCTTTAGCTTTAAATAAATAATTATTTAGCTATATACTACTAAACTAAGTATATATAGGCTCTTAATATATACTAAGCTTTATTAAAGCTATTTATAATAATTATTATAATTAAGGACTTAAAATAAGAATAGTTTAATATTATTTACGCTTATATATATATTAAAGCATAAAAAGAGGCTTTTATTATATAGCCTTATAAGCTTAAGAATAGTATAAGCTAGGTCTAGAGGCTTAATAAGGCTTTATATAGTTATAAAAGCTCGCTAAAGTAATAGTATAATTAAGTAAGTATAGACCTATAAAAATATAACTTTAAGCGCTTTAAGTTAAATAAGTATATCCTCCGCTATAAAGCAAGCGATATACTTACGATTATTTATATAAATAATGTTATTATAGCGGCACCTACTAAAAAAGCTATTAAGGCCGCGGCCGATATCTTAACCGGGCTATATAAGACTAAGTAGCTTAGCGAGCCTTAAGAATTCTAAAGTATTTAATTTAAACGGGATAAGGCGGTAAGAACGATTTTTATATACTAAACAAGTATTATAAAACCCTTAGTATTTCTTATATACTAAGTAGTAAAGCTTAATTTGTTTAATTTAAATTTACTAGCTAGTAAAGGAGAAGAAGACTTAGTGCTAACTATAAAACTAAATAAAGTAAAGGTATTTTATTATGCGAATTTCTTATATTAAAACTAGCTAAAGAAAAAAAAAAGGAAAAGAAAGGAATTAAGGGAAAGAAGAAAAAAGACCTCCTTTTATACCCTTTTAAGGCTATTAAAAGGCTTTCCTTTTATATGCTTTTATATACTTTTATATGCTAATTTATAACTTATACCTTATATAACTTATAAGGTTACTAAACTACTTCTTAAGCTAATAAAAATTGCTTACGCTATCTTTATTACTAGTTATTAGTAATATACGCTTTATTACTTATAACTAGCTTATAAGACTAAATATCTTTATCTTAAAACCTTTTATAAGATTTTATCCTTTTTTTAAGGAAGGCCTCTTACCTTAGCTTTATATAAGGTATTGGTTAATCTATTTAATACTAATCCTATTACTAGCCGAAGCTAGCTTAAGCTAAATATAAGCGTATTTAACCTATACCGCTTATAGCTAATACTAGCTATCTTTAACCGTTAAGCTATATCGTCTTTCTTTATAACTACTAATATTTACTTTAATAGTTATAACTTATAACTAGCGGTATCTACTTTATTAATTACTTTTTTATATTTAGCGGTATTTACTTTACTAAATATTAGTACTTTTAGTACTTAGGATTACTAACAGAATAAGGTTTCCGTTATATATTCCCCTCTTTAAAGTCTTTTTAAACCTAAAAAGATAAACGTTCCTTTTTTATAGGTTACTCTTAACTTTTTAAAAACTATTTAAAATATTTTAAAGAAATCTTACTTTAAAAAAGTAACCTTAAGAGTTTTTTAAAGAAAATCCTAATCTTTTATCTTTATAAATCTTTTTTAAAGAAAAATCTTATTTAGATTTCCTTTTACTTTTACTATTTAAGATAGTAAAGAAATCCTAGCTTAAAGAAGCTAATACTTCCTCTTAAGAGTTTTATCGATTAAAATCCTTAACCTTTCTTAAAGCATTTCTTAATTGCTTTATAGGTTCTTAAGTATTATCTAAACTAAGATAGTCCTTTTACTTTACTAAATAAAAGTATTCTTAATTTTCTATCTTCTTAATAAGTATAGCTTTTACTATATATTTGCTTTCTTTAACTTTTTTTAAGTCTAACTCTTTAGCTACCTTAGCTTTTTATAAACATAGCTTTAATAAAGATATATAAAAAATAGGGTATATAAGTAAACTAGTTAAAGGTTCTAACTTATAATTAACCTTTCCTTCTTTTTTTATAACTTTAAAAAGTCTTATTTTCTTATAATTTAAAGACTTATTAAGTTTATTTATCTTAAAGTTCCTCGTTAAAAGATATACTTTATTACCTTTAAATAAAAAAGGTTTTAAAGACTATCCCTTATTATAATAATATAATATATTCTTAGCAATATATTTTAATTTTAATTTTATAAATATATATAAGCTAATTAACTATTTTAAGTTTAATATAGCTTTTTTAGCTATAACTTCTTTAAGTAAAGAAGACTTATAAGCTTTAAGAGTAAAGCTATAATTCGCGAATACCGGAGTATTTTTAAAAGGCTTAAAATAAAAGGTCTTATACGCTAACTATATTATAAGCAATTTAAAAAGCTAATTATCTTATTAATAATTTATATAGCTTTTAAGGTATTGCTTAAGCGTTTAATTTAATCGTTTTATTATTCTATATATAATAAGGTAAAAAGCAGTAGATAATGTATGCTTTATACTTAAGGCTTACGTTAAACCTTATTAAAAATTCGAAATAAATTTCCGATCTTTATCTAAAATAATTAAACTTAGAAGTCCTTAATTAGCTATAATATATGTTATAAAAGTATAAGATAACTTCTATATATCTATAGCTTTATACGTTAAAATAAAATAGCCGTACCTTATAAGGCGATTAATTATAACTAAAATAGAATCGTATTCTATACTAGTTATAAGATCTATAGACCTTAGTAATTTCGTAATAAAGTTTAAAGCTATAAAGTCTTAAGGTCTTAAAAGAACTTTTAAAAGAATTAAGTTACTATAAGGCTTATATTATATAGCTTTACTTTTATTATATACTTTATATAACTTAAAAACTCCTTAGATTTTCTTAAAAGGTTATAGGTATTATAATAGTTTTTAATCCTATTATATATTTTCGTAATACCTTAATGTTTATATAAAGAGTATAAATAAAAATCCGTTATAACTATTTTCTTAGTCTTTAAGGTAAGGAATAGCTTATTCTTATAAAACGCTATTTTTCTCTTTACTTAAGATTCTTATATCTTTTCTTATTTAAGTTCTTATAAGAATTCTTAAGTAATTTTAAAGTAGTAAGATCTTCTTATACGTTAAATAGTATATATAATGTCTTTAACTTTAAATTACTATTATTATTTAGAAATAATAAGGTCTCTTTATAAAGCTCTTTTTTATCGTTAAGGTCCGGTCGTTAGCTAGTTATATTAGCTTAATTATTCTTAAAACCGTTTTTATAAATAATCTTATAATTAAATTCCGAAAGAAATTTAGCCTATTTTATTTACTTAGTATTAAACTACTACGTCGTGGCAAAATAACTAATATTCTTATAATCCGTATAAACCTTAAGGTTATATTTATTCCTTAAAAAATAATGCTGAAATTCTTTAAAATCATATATAATAGCTAAGAATTCCTTATTATATATTAAGTAATAAATTTCTATACCTACTAGCTTTTTTAAATAAAACGCTATAAGTTTAAGAATATTATTCTTATTGCGCTAGCTTAGCTACGCGCTTAATATAAAGTTAAAAGTATCCGTTTTTAACTTTAACGGCTTCTTTATATTATAAGTATTTAATATAAGTTCTTTAATAAGTAATCCTTTAATCTTTTTAAAAGCTTCGTTTGCTTTTAAGCTCTACTTAAAAGGGTCCCTTTTAGCTTTTTTTAATACCGATAATATCGGTATAATTATCTTAAAAAGGTCCTATATAAACTTCTTATAATAATTTATATATCTTATAAAGCTTTAAATTTCCTTAATATTTATAGGAATTAGCTAATCTTTAATTGCTAAAATCTTTTATAAGTCTATCTTTATATAAAAAGGAGTAATTATATACCTTAAGAATTCTACTTCTTATATATAAAAGCTGTATTTCTTTAGTAAAATATATAAGCTAGCTTTCCTTAACGCCTTTAGCACTATATCGACTTCTTTATAATATTGCTTTAGCGTATTAAAGTATATAATAATATTATTTAGATAAGCTATATAGAATTAGTTTAAATAAGGATTTAATATACTATTAATTCTCTTTTAAAAGGTTGCCGGTATATTAATTAATCTTAAAGGCATAACTAAAAATTTATAAAGTCCGTTTTACGTTCCGAAGGCTATCTTAAATTCGTCTCCTTTTTTAATACGTATTTAGCTATAAGTAGATTTAAGGTTAACGTTAGTATACTATTGCTTATTAGCTAATCTATCTCTTATCTCGCTTATAAGAGGTAATAAAGTCTAGTCTTTTATCGTATTGTTATTTCTCTCTTTAAAATCGATATAAAGTTAAGTTTTTTCTTTATCTTTACTATTTTTTAAAGCAAATAGTATAAGAGCTTTATATTTTAATTAAAACTTTTTAATAGAACTTTTTTTATAGGTTTTCGTTAATATATTCTTTTAATAACTTTAGATATTTCTTATCTAAGTTATATATCGTATAGAATTTAAGCTTAGAGCCTTCTTTTAACTTAATTTCGTAATTCTAACTACCTTATAGTAATAGCCTATCTTTAAGTAGCGGCGTAAATATATTAAAATATCTTTTTAGTATATTTTTAAGTATTTTTAAATAACGATCCTTAAGGTATTTTAAGTTAATAGTACCTTTTAAATATCTTATATACTACATTCGCTCTTTAAGGTATTTTAAGCTAATAGTACGTTCTTAACACTATAAACTATTTTTATATATCTTATTCTTAATTATTCTCTTATTCCGTTTCTTTTTAATCTTATCTTTTTACTTAAGGTATTGCTGCTTAATATCCTTTAAAGTATTTAATAGATCTTCTTTTAATAAATTATAAGTAGCTTTATTATTATCTCTTAAGCTTTTAGTTTTATTACTAAGGTTTAGCGGTGTTTTCGCGTATATTATACTAATTATAATTGCTTTTTCTTTAGTTATACTAGTCGTCTTATCGTCTTTTATTAAAGTATTAATTAATGCGATATTTATATCTATATAAGAAGCTTTGTTATCCTTATTATTACTATTCTTTATATAGTTATAATTAAGTATTGCCGTATTTAAATTATTTAAGGGTTTTGTTTTAAAGTCGTCTTTTCTTAAACTATAAAGAAGAATATCTAAGGTATTATCTTTAAACCTTAAAGGGCCTTTATCTAAATCTATTATAAGATTATATCTTTATAAAAATAGTAGTCTTAATATAATATTATAGCTAATAGCTAAGACGTTAAAGGAATCTTTAAAGTTATAAATCCCGATTTTATATTTAAGAGGATAAGTTCTTAGTATAATCTTACCGTTATTATACTTAAAGGGTAATTCTTTTGCTAAAAGAAGTATATAAGGCTTATCTTTTCTTCTATAACGTAATTTTAAGCGATTTACTATTATAAGGGAAATATAGCTACTTATCGCACCGCAATTTAGTAATATGTTAAGTCGACGTCCTCTTAAAATTAATAAAAGGGTTATTTTTATACGTTAAGAATTATTATTTAACGTAAGTAAGTTCTTTTTACTAAGAAATAGCCTTATTATTCTTAAGCTTATTAGTTTTTTGCCTTGTTTACTAACTTCTTAGTAGATCTTAATTCCTTTTACGGAACTAGTTTATTTAAGTTATTAAGCTTTTTAATAGCTTTAAAAACTAAATCCTTAATAATAGCATAATATTCTATTACGGTATTATTAATAAAAACTCCTTTAGTACGAATTATCTTATTATATCGTTTAAGGTTATAATGCTTATTTTACTACGTTTTTAGCTAGTTCTTAAGCATATCTTTTAAGAATCTCTTTACTTTTAAAAGTATATTTAAATTATAATTCTTATTACGAAGATAATAATTAGTCTTAAAATACTTACTATATCGTCTAAACGTATCTTTAATAGCTAAGTTAAGGAATTCTATATCTTTCTTAGAATTATCGGCTAGCTCGTCGTTTTTTTTCTTAAGATTGTCTTTATCTTTAATTAAATTAGTAATATATATAAAAAGAGATATATAATCTTCCTTTAGCTTAATTATCTTATTCGTTAAAGCTTAGTTACTATTTTAAAGGGTTTTAATAGTCGTTTCGTTATACTATTTAAAGAGTAAAAGTTATTCGATTTTAACTTAGTTATTAGTATTTTCTTATATAAGTTCCTCTTTATCGACTTCGATATCCTCTTTAAGGTTTTCTATAAAAACCTTAATATTAGTATTAAGTTCTTTAGTTATTATAGCGGGTTTATTAAAAGTCTTTTTTAGTTTAAGAAACTATCCCCTTTCTTACTTATCTAAAAGGTATATAAAGTAAGTATCTTTATAGTATTTAGTTTAAGATAACTACTTATACGCCTTATCCTTAATAGTAATAACTATATTAAAATATTCTATAAAAAGAGTATAAGGGCTATTGCTCTTTTCTTTTTTTAAAAAGGGCTTTTTATCTATTTCTTATAATTTAAGGTCTTTAAGATTATAGCTACTATTATCTTTTATATTTAAAGGTATAATATTTGTATTAAAATAAGGAGCGTTTTTATTATCTTTATAAATAGTTTATAAAACAGTTTCGTGCTTATAATTATCCTTAGTCTTAAAAGCATTCCTTTATTAATTATTTAAGCTTTTAGCTTTTATCTTTATTTCTTTATTAAGTTCTTCTTTATAAAGACCCTTTATAAGCAAACTAGTCTTAAACGGACTAAAAGTTAGTATAATAAGCTTAGCGTCGATTCTTTCGATATCCTTAATAAAAGGTAGTAGTAAAGTATATTGCGGATTATAAGCTAAAAAGGCATTATTCTTATAAATAGGTATATTCCTTCCCTTAAAGGAATTCCTCTTTTTAATACAATATTTTATAATATAGCCTTCCTTTCTATAGTTAAAGCATCGAATAGCTTTTTTAAAGGGCTTTAGTAGGCTCGCTTTAAGGGTATTTAGGTTTATTACGTTACTTAAGTCGCGTTATTGCTTTTTAGTATTTTTCTTAATAACCCCGCTAGGAGTTAAAGGGTGCTTCTTTTACTAGTACTATTTATACTGCCTATCGTTTATCTAGACCGCTAAACTAATATAGTTAAATAGCGTCTTTAGCCTATTTAAGCGGTAAATTTTATTTTTAACTTCTTCTTTAAGACTTTTATAGAAAGTCGCTATTAAGGCATCGTCTTTTTATTTTAGCTTAAAAGTTATTTATCGGAATCGGGCTATATAAGCTAATAAAGACGTAACTTACTTAAGGCTTCTTAATTTATGCTTTACTAATCGTTGCTTAATTTATAATTCCGAACGTTTTTCGTAGAGCTTTTTTAAAGTTATCGAAATTCTTAAAAACATTCTTCGTCTTAAAATACCTATCTTTAAGACTATTATCTATATAGTCTTTAAGAATTAGTTCGAACTATATTACTACTAAGCCTTATAAGTAACTAAATATAAATATAACCTTTACTACTTTTTTATTTATCGTAATAAGATAAAACTAAAAATAAGCTTTAAGAGAAGTAATAAACTTTTATAGCTTAGCTAATTCTTTAGTATAAGGTTTAGGAGCCTTAATCTTTAAAATAGAACTATTATTTATAAAGCTTATAAAGGGATAAAAAAGCTTTAAATGCGTTTAACTAGCTTACGGCTAATTAGTTAGCTATAGTATCGTAAAAGTAAATATTCCTTTTTTATTTATTATAATTAAATAAACGTAATTATAATAAATACCTTTTTCTTACTTAATAGCTTAAAAAACCTACGAAGTATAAAAATACTAAGTATTTTTTATCGGAGCTATTAAGTTCGTAAAGACTCTTATAAACTAGTTTTATATTATAAAACCTTTAGCGTTTTTTATATATTAAGTAGTAAAGCTTAATTTCTTTAATTTAAATTTTCTAGCCGGAAAGGGAAAAGAAAACTTAGTACTAATTACTAAACTAAATAAAGTAAAGGTATCTTATTATACGGATTTCTTATATTAAAACTAAGTAAAAAAAAAGAAAGAAAGAAAGGAAAGGAGTTAAGGGCAGGAGGAGGAAAGACCCCCTTTTATACCTTTTTAAGGCTACTAAAAGGCTTTCCTTTTATATACTAATCTATAACTTATACCTCGTATAACTTATAAAGTTACTAAACTACTTCTTAAGCTAATAAAAATAGCTTACACTATCTTTATAACTAGTTATAAGTAATATACGCTTTATTACTTATAACTAGCTTATAAGACTAAATATCCTTATCTTAAAACCTTTTATAAGATTTTATCCTTTTTTAAAAGGAGGCCTCTTACCTTAGCTTAATATAAAGTATTAGTCGATTTATTTAATACTAATCTTATTATTAGCCGAAGCTAGCTTAAGCCGAATATAAGCGTATTTAACCTATACCGCTTATAGCTAATACTAGCTATCTTTAACTATTAAGCTATATCGTTTCTCCTTATAACTACTAGTATTACTTTAATAGTTATAACTCGTAACTAGCGGTATTTACTTTACTAATTACTCCTTTATATTTAGCGGTATCTACTTTACTAAATATTAGTACTTTTAGTAGTTAAGATTACTAACGGAATAAGGTTTTTATTATAACGAGGTTCGCTAAGAAGATCTTTAAGAAGTTCGGTTAAAAGGTTACTAGAGCTATAAAAGCGCCGTAGCTAGTAAGACTTTAAGTTCCTTATAACTAAAAGAGTTAAGAACCTATAATAAATACTATAAAATAGCTTTACCGGACCGGTAGCCTTAATTACTTATTAATAAGCACTTAGCTAAACATTATATATATAGCAAATAAGCTCTTTAAGGCTAGTAGCAACTTAACACATAACTATATAGCGATTATAAAGATATTATAGCGTTATATTAAGGGCACCTTAAACTATAAGGTTATAATAAGGGGGAAATACTTAATCGAGGACTTTAAGCTCCGCGTATATATAGATACCTCCTTTATTAATAACTAAAGTACTCGTTGCTTTATAGCTAGCTATATTATATTCTTTAGCGATAGGCCTATCTTTTAGAAGAATAAGCGGTAGACGATTATAGCGACCTCGTTAATAAAGGCGGAGTTTATAAACCTTATGCTTATAAGCATAGCGGCGATATAGCAATCTTAACTATTAATAAAGCTAGGCTAGCTATAGCTAAGTCTATCTATTATTCTTATAAATAGCTAAAATATAAGGCTTGCGGTGCTAAATAGGAATAAGTTAGCTAGGATTAAGTATATTAATATCCGCTATAAATAGATTATTTACCGCACTAATAAGGGCTTCTTTCCGCTAATATAAGTGCGGACTAATAAGATAATCGCGGATAGCTTTATAAAGGGCTTCTTAAGAGAGAAAACACGAATAATTTGTTTAGTAGCAAAGAATAAGGAAGGCGGCTAAATAAAGCTTTAAAGGGTTTATATATAGACGAGTATATAAACGAGGCATTATATAAGCGGAATAGCTAGTTATAGTTAGTTAGATTAGAAAATACTAAGGCCGGAGTAATATATAAGGGAGAGGCTATATCGTAAGGCTTTATATGTATATACGCCTTATATATAGCTAAGGGGAGGTATTATAAATATAAGGAGTATAAACGCTAAGGCCTTATACTTAATTTACTATAAGAGCCTTAAGCGTAGTCCTAGCCTTTATTTATAAGGGTTAGCTATATATATATAAGGGCACCCTTTATATACACATTCTTTCTTAGCTAGCTAAATACTATTATTATCTTTTAGAGCTCCCTCTTTTTATATATATTATAATATAGGTACCCGTATCTTTTTAATTCTATAGGTACTTTCTTATAAGTACCTATAAAATTAGATTATTAAGCAATATCCTAATTATTATACTTATAACTAGGTTATACGTATTATACTTATTATTATACTAATTATTAAAAACTATAGTAATATCTTTTTTAAACTCCTTAACCTTTATACTAATTATGATATTAATTATTTAATATTATAATAAAATAGTATTAGCTTAATAGTTTAATATATTGTTAGCTAATTATTTTCTTTTAAAGGCTTAATAATCTTTTAAAATGTTTTTACTTAAAGCAATTAATATTAAAGTAGCGTTATAAAGCTATGCCTTAATAACTTTTTAGTTATAGAAATAAAAACTAAAAATATAATAGTTATATTTACTTATAATTTTATACAGGCTTTTTTAAACCTTTTAAAACTATATAAATAATATATTATTATATAGGGAATTAGCTACTATCTTTTAATTTTAGTAAAGTAAAGCCTTAATAAAACTTATAAAAATAATACTAATAATATAAGCTAACTAAGTATAGGAAATATACTAAGTAAGAAGCCTTACTTTTAGTCTTAACTTAATAAGTAGTTAATAAGCCTTTATAACTAAAGCTAAAAAACTCTCCTTTTTATAAGCTTTAGTCTTATAATAAAGTAAGTACTTAAGTAATACTATAACTTATTATACTATTTACTATCTTTACTACTTAATTAATAGTATTATAAACTATTTGTTTATAATTTTTAAAGCTTCTTTTTTTTAATTACTTAGTAAAAAAGAAAAAAGAAAAACTTCTTCGCAAACTAAATACTTACTTATAGCGGGTGCGTATCGCGTTTAAAACTCTTACTAATAATAAGAATTAATTCGGCAGTATTAGTTACCCCTTTAAGACGATATCGTAGTATAGCTAAGGGACGCGGGGGCGAGGCGGTAGTTCGCCTTATACTAGCATTAACCGTAGCGCTTAGCGCGACGAGACGCCCTTAAGCTTTATATACTTAAATAAAGAGCTAAATATACCTTAATAAGACGATAGCGCGTAGCCTAGCTAGACTATACGCAATACTAATAAAAAGAAAGCTTATAATAAAATTATAAGGATAGTCTTATATATATAGTTTAATTAAGTATAAGTAGTAGTTAAAACCCTCCTCCGCGCTAAGGAGCGCGCTAAGAGCGCGTTAACTATAGTACGGGCTAACTTTAAGCTTTATAGGGCTATTTAAAGAACGATAAAGGAAGCTATATATAAGGAATTAAGATAAGGCCGAGCTTAAAGCCTAAGGGGAGGACCTAAAAAGACTTAAGTAATAGTAATAGTAGGCTTTAAAGGGCCGGCATAGTATAACGCGAAGATAAAGCTAGTCTTATCTTAATATAAACGCGAGCTAGTAGTAGTCTTAATAAGAGCGATATAGGATATCTTAAACTATAAGCTAAAAAATATAGTTAAAGCGATTAATATAGCACTTAATATCTCCTTCGCTATAATAATAAGACGCCTCTTAAGCAAGGATATCGCGGTAACGTTTAATATAGCGGTATTACTTTATTAATAAAAGTAAGACTAAGTAAGAAGCGTCTTTAAGCCGGAGGTAGCGATAGTATATAAGGCTTATATAGTAATTATAAAGAATATCTTAATAAGGGTCTTTAAGATAGATAAGGCGCTTTTAATTAAGAAGATTGCTAATATTAATAAAGTAAAGGTTATAGAAGTATAAGTAATATACCCTTAGATTAAGACCTTAATAGCTATAACTTTTTTATTATTAGTATAAGTAGCTTAGCGGAGGCTAATAAGCTATACGATATAGGCCTATTCCTTAAGGCTTAAATATTTTAATATAAGCTATATAATAGGTTAATTAAACTTACTTAGTACTATAACTACTATAAATATAAGTATATCGCTAAACGTTATACCTTAATATAACTTTATACTTATTATAAAAAGACCTTATATATAAGTAGCGAAGATAAGTACCGTATAAAGAAAAGCGAAATCCTTTATAACTATATATCTTATAGCGGGCAGCACTTAGCGTAGTCCCGCACCTATCTTATAGCGGTAAAAGCTTAAAATAAGGTAAAGGACTACTACTTAAACCGCCCGCAACGCTTTACTAGTACTTATAGCTAGCTAGACCCTTAAATCCCCCTCCCCTTTATAAAAGACTAAAAGCCTAGTTTATTATAAGCGCGGAAACGCTTTAAGCGGCTAAGGAAGGACGGGTAAACGCCGTCGG
Organism: Ophiocordyceps robertsii; assembly: GCA_027405785.1. Lineage (NCBI taxonomy): Eukaryota > Fungi > Ascomycota > Sordariomycetes > Hypocreales > Ophiocordycipitaceae > Ophiocordyceps > Ophiocordyceps robertsii. The sequence goes on along the minus strand of JAPEBW010001141.1, from coordinate 11,744 downwards.
CCCCGCCGGCTAAGGTATAAATAGTAAGTACTAACTTAAGTAATATTAAACGATACGTAAAGTAAGAAAGCATATCGCTCTTAACTTAAGCTATTACTTTATTTTAAACGACGAACTTTACCTTAACCCCTTATATATAAAATTAAAGGTCCTTTATTTAAATATATAAAAAGGATATAAGCTAGCACGACGAGCCTTTAGCTACCGCGCTAAGTATAACGTAATAGCGCTTTAAGAGATAAAGAAAATATAAAGCTTAAGGGCCTTGCCTTTAAGAGGCGTACCGTACTAGCTAGTTTATAAGGAGGGCCGTAACGTAATATATATTTATAAGAGGCACGACGCGGGGATATAAATACTATAAACCGGATACGATTAAGGAGAGATAACCTTTAGCGATAGTATAAAGTTAAGGTCCTTATACTTATTATTAAAAGGAATATAAACGGGCCTAGCTAAGGCCTTAAAAGAGGTTAATAACTAAGGCCCGCTAGTCTTAGTAAGGGACTTTAATATCTATTACCCGCTTTAAAACGCTTATAACTAAACTTTTAATAAAATAAAATAGCTTATTAAGGAGGCCGCGCGGCTTACTTAAGCTAGCTACGCTAAGAGGGGAATATATACGTTTCTTTAATAAGTATAAAGATAGTATAATTAACCTAATATAAGCTATAATAGAGATAGCTATATAGTTTATTAGCTTAGACTTAGACCTTATAAGGTCTAACTATATCTTATAGGTAGTCTCGTTTAAGATACGCTTAAGGCTAAAGGAGGTAATAGCTATGTTAAGGTAAAAGGAGGCGGAAAAAAAGAGGGTTAAAACGGAAACCTTATCTTAGCTTAAAGTATAATAGCCTACGCTTTATAGCTTATAAAAGATCGATATAGAAATAGATAGCTTATATAATAATCTTAATAAAATCGCCTGCGTAACTATCCCGTATCGGAAGCAAGCGATCTTAAGGGGTAATATATAGTTTACCTTTAAGGCGGCCTAGGCTACCTAAGCCGCGAAAAGGGCCTAAAGATACTATAAAGGATATAGAACTTAAGTAAACTAAGAAGCGCTATAAAAAGCGGCTATAGCTTCAAAGCAAGCCGTAGTAATATAAGATAAGAATACTAAAAAGACTTCCTTAATAAGATTAGCGCTAATAATACTAAGCTATAAAACGTTAAATAGTAAGTATAGCTATATAGTAAGCTGCCTTTAAACTTAGCGTACTTACTACTATTAATTAAAAGGGGCTATAAATACTAACTAACCCTTAACTTTAAAGAGAAAGCTTAACTTTTAGCGGAACGCTTTTTTTTAGCTAAAGCTATAACGCTTTTAAGACCTCCTTAGCCTATAGCTAAGATAGAACTCTTTATAAAGCGGCGTATCGACCTTATAAATATATCTTAAGTAATAAATAAGATAGCGAGCTAAAAGGCGGCGGGCTTAAATAAAATCCCCCTTAGCTTCTTTAAGCTTTATAGCCTAGCGCTTTTAGCCCGGCTAGCGATAATCTTTATAGCTTAAATAAAGATATCGCACTTTCCGACCCGGTTCCGATCCGCGAACGTAGTAGTGCTAAGAAAACTAAAGAAGAAACTTAAAGTATACCGTATTATTAAGGGGTAAAGACCTATTTCCCTTCTATAAACAATAAGTAAGATCTTAAAGTAGATTTTAGCTTAAAGACTTAAAACCGCGGCGGAAGCGAATAAAGTCTTACTTAAAAGATATTTTAAGAATAAAAAGAAAAGGTCTATAAAGGCGGAAATATTTTAAGTAATAAACCTAGTATACGTAATATATAAAAAAAAAGATTATATCGTTCCTTTAACTTAATATTAAGGGGGCCTTTACTATAGTTAACTATAAGAAACTCTTAAGGGAGCTTACTCTTTAAGGCTACCTTAAGTAGTTTATAAGGCTAGCCCGTAGCTTTATAAATAAGCGCTACTTAACCCTTTATTTTAATAAAAAAAAGGCTATACTAGTTTAAATTACTACTAGGGTCCCTTAAAGCTTACCGCTATCTTTAATCTTATTCCTTTACTATATAATACCCCTTTATAAAAGATTAAAAAAGCTAAAAGGAGTTTATATTATTAGTTTTGCTAATAATATAAATATCCTTAGCGTTAGCCTTAAAAAGGGATCGATAATAGCGCGGCTTAAGGTAGCTTAAGAAGTATACGCTATATAAGCGGAGGAGTTTATAATAAACTTTAAACCTTTAAAAAGTAAGCTTATCTCCTTTATAAAAAAACATAAGGCGATTATAACCCTTATCCGCCTTAAAGCCGCTATAGTAATACCGGTTTAAGACGCTAAGCTTTTAAAAGTATAAGTAAACTATAAGCTTAAGTAAAAGGTATACCTTAATAAGCTATGCGCTAAGCTAAAAAGGCAGAACCTAGCCTTTATAAGGCTTATAGCGTTTATATAAGAATATATCTTACTTAAGGCCTAGGAAGTTTATAGTAAAGTTATCCGGTCCTTTATATTATATACTATACCTACGTTTTACGAAATAACCCCGGCGGACGGAAAGCTTTATAAGATAGCCGCGAAACTAATATAAGACTAAACCGCCTACCTTTAAATAATTATAAGGGCCTACTAAGCTACTTTAGTTTACTAGCTTTAAGCTAAAACCTAGGTCTTATTAATTAACCTTTACCTTAACTAAAGAATAGCTAATACCCTTAAGAGACTAAAGGACTTTAAAATCCTAAACTAAATCCGGCGCGTATCTATATAAGTAGTAAGACTACTTTAGTAATATAAACGACGGCTAAGGCGGCTTACGCCTTTAAGACTACCGCTTTAAGAGGTATTAAGGGGGGTATAGTCTTAAGTTAAGTCCGGCGAGCTTTAAGAAAAGAAAAGAATAAAGGAAATCCTCTTTAAGGAATAAGCTAAATAGTAAAGCTTAAAGGAGGAACCTATTAAATAGCGCTAAACTACGCTTTACCTTACTAACTTACTGCCTTAGTTCGATAAGGCTATAGCGCTTAACTAGTATAAGGCGCTACTTAAGTATTTAAGCTTTACGATTACTTAAATACGAACTAAAGTAATAAGCTTTAAAGACTTCTTATTCCGCTATAACGTACTTAAAGTAGTATCGCCTTTTTATAACTATAAGCAATAGTAAGATACTATTTACTACGCGATAATAAGCTATAAGCTTATTAATAAGGTAAGGGGGACGCTACTATAGCGATTTTATAATATAAGTAAGGTGCGGGTAAAGTTTTAAAAATATAACACGGCGGCTACTTTAATAAGGTGGTTTTTAAGCTTAAGACGCTTATAATAATTTAACTTAGCAATATAGCTATACTAAGGGGAAGATAAGGTATACGCGGCGGCCTTAGCTATACCTTAGCTAAGAGGGGACTTATATTAATTAAATCGTCCCCTTAACTTAGCTTAAGGGGATAACTTACTAATATAATAAATACTATAAAGCATTAAAACGCCGAAACTATCCCCCCCCCTCCTTCTTATTACCCTATCTAGCTTATAAGGCCCTTATTAAACCTACTTTAAGCTAGTACTTTAGCTAGCTTCCCCTTATCTTCCCCCCCCTTAATACTACCTTTTTACCTTAGCTAATATTTAAGCTTATTATTATTATCCTTAGCGCCGCGTTAAGTACGACTAAGAGTAACCGCGGATTTTCTAGCTTAAGGAGTGCTATAAGAGCGCCTTACTTAGTTATAACTATAAGTTAAAGTAACTAGCGCCCTCCCCTTCTTACGCTTACGGCGACTTAAAGTCGCGGCGGGAGTAGATAAAGAAGACGTTACTTTATTAGTAGCCCGCTAAGGCGTTTACTTCGGGGCTTATAAAGTTCCCGCTATAAGCATCGGAAGCGGTATAAGGCTAAGCCGGGTAAGGCGATTTAAATAATACTTACTTAATTAAGTAAAGTTAAGCGTTATAAGAAAATTAAAAAAGAGGGACTTAGCTTTATTATAAGCGAAAAACTAATAGTACTTAAAGTTTAAGCTAAGGTCTTTAGCGTCCCCCTTCTTACTAGCTAGGTTAAGAGTAAGGGCAGTATAAATACGCTTTAAAGTAGTAGCCGCGGAGTTATTAGCTTTAAAAGTATTACTCTTAAAAAGACTACGAACTTACTAAAAAGACTACGAACTTACTTTAATATAACTAAGGGGACGTCGCGGCCCGTAGATAAGCTAAGGGTAAGTAAGATAAAAGGCAGAGTAAGGTCGTTATTATTATCGCTACCGCTACCGCTTTTAAAGTTAAAGAAAATAAAGATAGTATTAAGACTAAGTAAGGGGCTACCTTTATCCTTAAAGGCCTTAGTCTTAGCCTTATCGTTATCGCCCTTATCCTCTTTTTTCTTTAGCTCGTTATTATTAATATTAAGCTTAAGCTCTTTTAAGTTAAATATAATATTAGTCTTAATAGCCTTTCCCTTACCTTTACCTTTAAGCGCCCCTTTATACTTAAGCGTATAAGCGAGAGCGGCGCGCTTTTAAGCGTAAGCCTTAGTAAGAGCCTTAGCTTAAGCTTTCTTTTTAGCCTTAGCCTTAGCTTTAAAGTCCTTTAAAATAATAAGGACCTTAAGTAGCGGAGGCTTAAGCGGAGCGAGAGCGGTATAAGTATATATAAGGTCTAAGTTAAATAAACAACCCTTAAAGGCGATATCTTAGCCCTTATAGCTACTAAAGCTAATATTATAGAACCCTTAGCGTTTCTTATACGCTAAATAGCTTCGTATAATTTGTTTGATTTAAACTTACTAGCCGGAAAGGGAGAAGAAGACTTAGTATAAGCTACTAAACTAAATAAGGTAAGTGTATCTTATTATAAGGATTTCTCGGGTTAAAACTAGCTAAAGAAAAAGAAAGAAAAAAAGGAAAGGAGTTAAGGGAAAGAGGAGTAAAGACCTCCTTTTATACTTTTCTAAGGCTATTAAAAGGTTCCCCTTTTATATGCTTTTATATACTTTTATATGCTTTTATATATTAAGCTATAACTTATACCTCGTATTACTTATAAGGTTACTAAACTACTTCTTAGGCTAATAAAAATAGCTTATGCTATCTTTATTACTAGTTATAAGTAATATACGCTTTATTACTTATAACTAGCTTATAAGACTAAATATTCTTATTTTAAAACCTTTTACGAGATTTTATCCTTTTTTAAAGGAAGGCCTCTTACCTCAGCTTTATATAAGGCATCGGTTAATTATATAAAGCATTAGTTAATCTCTACGATACGAATCTTATTACTAGCCGAAGTTAACTTAAGCCGAATATAAGCGCGTTTAGCCTATACCGCTTATAGCTAATACTAGCTATCTTTAACTATTAAGCTATATTATCTCTCTTTATAACTATTAGTATTTACTTTAATAGTTATAACTTATAACTAGCGGTATTTACTTTACTAGTTACTCCTTTATATTTAGCAGTATTTACGTTACTAAATATTAATACTTCTTAGTACTTAGGATTACTAATAGAATAAGGTTTCCGTTATACATTCCCCTATTTAAAGTCTTTTTAACCCTAAAAAGATAAACGTCCTTTTCTTATAGGTTTTTCTTAACCTCTTAAGAAACTATCTAAATAATTAAAGAAATCCTACTTTAAAGAGAATAACTTTAGGAGTTCTTTAAAGAAAATCCTAATCTTTTTATCCTTATAGATCTTTTCTAAAGAAAAATCTTATTTAGATTTCCTTTTACTTTTACTATCTAAGATAGTAAAGAAATCCTAGCTTAAAGAAGCTAATACTTCCTTTTAAGGGTTTTATCGATTAAAATCCTAAACTTTTCTTAAAGCATTTCTTAAGTGCTTTATAGGTTCTTAAGTATTATCTAAACTAAGATAGTCCTTCTACTTTACTAAATAAAAGTATTCTTAATTTTATATTTTCTTAGCGAGTATAGCCTTTACTATATATTCGCTATTTTCGACTCTTTTTAAGTCTAGCTCTCTTACTACCTTAGCATTCCGTAAAGTCGGCTTTAATAAAGATATATAAACAATAAGGTATATAAGTAAACTAGTTAAAAGTTCTAACTTATAATTAACATTTCCTATTTTCTTTATAACTTTAAAAGGTCCTATCTTCTTATAATCTAAAGACTTATTAGGTTTATTAGTCTTAAGATTCCTGATTAAAAGATATACTTAATCGCCTTTAAATAAAGAAGGTTTTAAAGACTATCTCTTATCGTAATAATACGATATCTTTTTAGCAATATATTTTAATTCTAATTTTATAAATTCGTATAAGCTTATTTACTACTTAGAGTTTAATATAGCTTTTTCGGCTATAACTTCCTTAGGTAAAGAAGACTTATAGGCTTTAGGTATAAAGCTATAATTCGCGAATGCTAGAGTATTTTTAATAGGCTTAGAATAAGAGGTATTATACGCTAACTATACTATAAGCAATTTAAAAAGCCAATTATCCTACTAATAATTTATATAGCTTTTAAGGTATTGCTTAAACGTTTGATTTTATCGTTTTATTATTCCGTTTATAATAGGGTGAAAAGCAGTAGATAATTTATGCTTTATACTTAAGGCCCGCGTTAAGCCTTACTAGAAATTCGAAATAAATTTCCGATCCCTATCTAAAATAATTAAACTCGGAAGTCCTCGATTAGCTATAATATATCTTATAAAAGTATAAGATAACTTTTCTACGTCTATAACTTTATACGTAAGAATAAAATAGCTATACTTCGTAAGACGATTAACTATAACTAAAATAGAATCGTATTTTATACTAGTCGTAGGATCTATAGACTTTAGTAGTTTCGTAATAAAGTCTAAGGCTATAATGTCTTAAGGTCTTAAAAGAACTTTTAAAGGAATTAAGTTACTATAAGGCTTATATCGTATAGCCTTACTTTTATTATATACTTCGCATAACTTAAGAACTCCTTAGATCTTCTTATAAAGGTTATAGGTATTATAATAGTTTTTTAATTTTATTATAGGTTTTCGTAATACCTTAATATCCGTATAATAAGTGCGAATAAAAATCCGTTATAACTGTTTTCTTAGTCTCTAAGGTAAGGAATAGCTTATTCTTATAAAACGCTATTTTTCCCTCTTACTTAAGATTCTTATATCTTTTCTTATCTAAGTTCTTATAAGAATTCTTAAGTAATTCTAAAGTAGTAAGATCTCCTTATATGTTAAATAGTATATATAACGTCTTTAACTTTAAATTACTATTATTATTTAAAAATAATAAGGTCTCTTTATAAAGCTCTTTTTTATTATTAAGGTCCGGTCGTCGGCTAATTGCATTAGCTTAGTTATTCTTAGAACCTTTCTTATAAATAATCTTATAATTAAATTCCGAAAGGGATTTAGCCTATCTTATTTGCCTAGCATTTAACTGCTATGTCGTGGCAAAATAACTAATATTCTTATAATCTATATAAACCTTACGTTTATATTTATTTCCTAAAATTTAATGCTAAAATTCTTTAAAAGCGTGTATAATAGCTAGGAATTCTTTTTTATAAATAGGATAATAAATCTCTACACCTACTAGCTTTCTTAAGTAAAAAGCTATTAGTTTAAGAATATTGTTCTTATCGCGCTAGCTTAACTACGCGCTTAATATAAAATTAAAAGCATCCGTTTTTAATTTTAACGGCTTCTCTATATTATAGGTATTTAATATAGGTTCTTTTATAAGTAATCCTTTAATCTTTTTAAAAGCTTCGTCTGCTTCTAAGTTCTACTTAAAAGGGTCCGTTTTAGCTTTCTTTAATACTAATAAAATCAGTATAATTATCTTCGAAAAGTCCGATATAAACTTCCTATAATAATTTATATCCTATAAAGCTTTAGATTTCCTTAATATTTATAAGAATTAGCTAATCTTTAATTATAGAAATCTTCTATAGGTCTATCCCTATATAAAAAGGAGTAATTATATGCCTTAAGAATTCCACTTCTTATATATAAAAGCTGCATTTCTCTAGTAAAATATATAAGCTAGCTTTTCTTAACGCTTTTAGCACTATATTAACTTCTTTATAGTGTTACTTTAGCGTGTCTAAGTAAATAATAATATTATATAGATAAGCCGTGTAAAAACGGTTTAAATAAGGATTTAATATACTATTAATTCTCTTTTAAAAGGTTGCCGGTATATTAGTTAATCCTAAAAGCATAACTAAAAATTTATAAAGTCCGTATCCCGTTTTAAAGGCTATTTTAAATTCGTCTTCTTCTTTAATGCGTATTTAGCTATAAGCAGATTTAAGATTAACCTTAATATACTACTGCTTATTAGCTAATCTATTTCTTATCTTACTTATAAGAGGTAACGGAGTCCGGTCCTTTATTATATCGTTATTTATCTCTTTAAAATCGATATAAAGTCGAGTTTTTTCTTTATATTTACTAATCTTCGGAGCAAATAGTATAGGAGCTTTATATTTTAATTTAGACTTTTTAATATAACCTTTTCGTAGGTTTTCATCGATATATTCTTTTAACAACTTTAAATACTTCTTATTTAAGTTATATATCTTATAGAATCTAGGCCTAAAGCTTTCTTTTAACTTAATTTTATAATCCTAAATACCGCGTAGTAGTAATTTATCTTCGGGTAGCGGCGTAAATATATTAAAATATCTCTCTAGTATATTTCTAAGTATTTTTAGATAACGATCCTTAAGGTGTTCTAAGTTAATAGTACCTTCCGAACGTCTTATATACTACATTCGCTTTTTAGGGTGCTTTAAATTAATAGTACCTTCCGAATACTATAAGCTAATCTTATATATCTTATTCTTAATCTTTCTCTTATTCCGTTTCTTCTTAATCTTATCTTTTTGCTTAGAGTATTATTGCTTAATATCCTTTAAGGTATTCGATAGATTTTCTTTTAATAAATTATAAGTACCTTTATAATTATCTCCAGGGCTTTTAGTTTCTTTATTAAGGTTTAGCGCTATTTTCGCTTATATTATACTAATCGTAGTCGTATTATTTATAGTCGTACTAATCGTCTTATCGTCTTTCGTTATAATATTTATTATTGCGATATTTATAGTTATATAAGAAGCTTTATTATCTTAGTCGTTGCTATTCCTTATATAGTTATTATTAGGTATTACTATATTTAAATTATTCGAGGGTTTCGTTTTAAGTTCGTTTTTTATTAGACTATAAAGTAGGATATCTAAGGTATTGTCTTTAAACCTTAAAAGGCCTTTATCTTAATCTATTATAGGATTATATTTCTATAAAAAGGGTAATCTTAATATAATATTATAGCTAATAGCTAAGACGTTAAAGGAATCTTTAAAGTTATAAATCCCGATTATATACTTAAGAGGATTAGTCTTTAGCATAATCTTGCTATTATTATTCCTAAAGGGTAATCCTTTTACTAAAAGAAGTATATAAGGCTTATCTTTTCTTTTATAACGTAATTCTAAACGATTTACCGTTATAAGGGAAATATAGCTACTTATCGCACCGGAATCTACTAATACGTTAAGGCGATGTCCTTTTAATTTTAATATAAAGGTTATTTTTATACTTTAAGAATTATTATTTAACGTAAGTAAGTTCTATTTACTAAGAAATAGCCTTATTATTCTTAGGCTTGTTAGGTTTTTGCCTTATTTACCGACTTCTCGGTAAATCCTAATTCTTTTTGCGGAATTAGTTTATCTAAGTAACTAAGCTGTTTATAAGCTTTAAAAACTAGATTTTTACTAGCTTTATAGTTCCTAACTGCTTAAATAATAATATTAACACCTTTAGTACGATTAATTTCTCTTTATCGTTTTTAGTCGTTAATCTCTTCTTGCTTAGCCTTTAGCTAATTCTTAAGCGTTTCTTTCGAGAATCTCTTTACTTATAAAAGCATTTCTTAATTATAATTCTTATTGTAAAGATTATAATTAGTCTCGAAATACTTACTATATCGTCTAAACGTATCTTTAATAGCTAAGTTAAGGAATTCCGTATCTTCTATAAGCTTCTCGGCTAGCTTATTATTCCTTTTCTTAAGATCGTCTTTATCTTTAATTAGATTAGTAATATACGTAGAAAGAGATACGTAATCTTTTTCTAGCTTAATTATCTTATTTGTTAAAGCTAAGTTACCGCCTTTAAGGTTTTCGATAGTTATTTCGTTATACTGCTTAAAGAGTAAAAGTTATTCGATTTTAATCCGGTTATTAGTGTTTTCTTATAAAAGTTCCTCTTTATTAGCTTCGATATCCCCCTTAAGGTTTTTTATAAAAACCTTAGTATTAATAGTAATTTCTTTAGTCGTTATAGCGGGTTTATTATAAGTCTTCCTTAGTTTAGGAAACTAGCCGCTTCCTTACTTATTTAAAAGGTATATAAGGCAATTATCGTTATAGTATTTAGTCTAAAAAAGCCACTTATATGCCCTATCCTCGATAGTAATTACTATATTAAGATATTCTATAAAAAGAGCGTAAGGCCTATCGCTATCTTCTCTCTTAAAAGAGGGCTCTTTGTTTATTTCTTATAGTTCGAGGTCTTTAAGATTATAGCTATCTTCTATATTTAAAAGCGTAACGTTTATATTAAAATAAGGAGCGTTTTCGTTATCTTTATTAATAGTCTATAAGGAAGTTCTATACTAATAATTATCCTCGGTCTTAAAAGTATTTCTTTACTAGTTATTTAAGCTTTTAGCTTCTATCTTAACTTCGGGTTTTTCTTTATAAAGACCTTTTATAAGCGAACTAGTCTTAAACGGACTAAGGGTTAACATTATAAGCTTTACGTCGACTTCTTCGGTATCCTTAGTTAAAGGTAGTAGTAAAGTATATCGCGGATTATAGGCTAAGAGGGCATTATTCTTACGAATAGGTATATTCCTTCCCTTAAAGGAATTCCTCTTTTTAATGCAATCTCTTACGATATAGCCTTCTTTTATATAGTTAAAGCATTAAATAGCTTTTCTAGCGGGCTTTAGCGGGCTCGCCTTAAGTATATCTAGGTCTATTACGTCGTAACCTAGGTCGCGTTTTTACTTCTTGTTATTTTTCTTAATAACCCCGCCGGGAGTCGAACGGTGTTTCCTCTATTGCCGGCGTTCGTATTGCTTATCGTCTATCTAGACCGCTAAACTAATATAGTTTAATAGCGTCTCTAGCCTATCTAGGCGGTAAATTTCGTCTTTAACTTCTTCTTTTAGTCTTTCGTAAAACGTAGCTATAAGGGCATTATCTTCCTATTTTAGCTTAGAAGTTATCTATCGGAATCGAGCTGCGTAAGCTAATAAAGACGTAACCTCCTTAAGGCTTCTTAATTTATGCTTTACTAATCGTTGCTTATCTATAATTCTAAACGTTTTTCGTAGAGCTTTATTAAAGTTATTAAAATTATTAAAGATATTCTTCGTCTCGGAATTCCTATCTTTAAGACTATTATCTATATAGTCCTTAAGAATCGGTTCGAACTATGTTGCGGCTAGACCTTATAAGCAACTAAATATAAATATAACCTTTACTACTTCTTAATTTATCATAGTAAGATAAAACTAAAAATAAGCTTTAAGAAAGGTAATAAACTCTTATAGCATAGCTAATTCTTTAGTATAAGGTTCGGGAGCTTTAATCTTTAAAATAAAACTACTATCTATAAAGCTTATAAAGGGATAAGAAAGCTTTAAATATCTCGAACTAGCTTACGGCTAACTAGTCGGCTATAGTTTTATAAAAGTAGAT
>JAPEBW010001140.1:0-29907 GCA_027405785.1 Ophiocordyceps robertsii | reverse complement strand
AAAAACTTTGTTTAGTTATATTTATATATTTATATTTATATAAAAAACTTTGTTTAGTTATATTTATATATTTATAGAATATATAAAAAGAAAACGCTTTAAATATAAGTCTTTTTTATTTTAATAATATCCTTATAAAAGATATAAGTATATTTATAGTATGTTTTATTAGAAAAAGTATATATATATATATATATATATATATATTCTTATAAAAATATAAGTCTTTATTTAGTTTATACTTATAAATAAGGAGATATAGTAGACAATAGCGCTTTTTATTTTATATAAACTTTTATATTTACTTATATAAGTATTATATATTTTTATAAAGTCTATATATTTATTAAGGGTTTAACGTAGTTATATAAAAGCCAGGCTTATAACTACTAAAAGTATAAAACGGAGGAGGAGGCACTATAGTATAAGAAGAAAAAAGTAGTAAAAAGAGCAAATTTAAATTACTTAAAGGTCTAAGTTTAAATAAGAAAAAAAGAGGAAAAGAAAGTTTTTTATAAGCGTAAAGAAGTATTAGCCGGATTATTATTATGCCGTTCTAGCGTGTTATAGTTATTCCGGTCCGCCGGATTATTATTATTTCTCTCCGGGCTATAAAGTAGATATTTCCGCTTATCCTTTATTAGTACTAAGTTTATATTCGTCTTTTATTTATATATAAAAAGCTATTAAATTCTAGTAAAGTATTACTTTTATAATATATTAGCTAAGGTATATTTTAGGATTTAATAAGATCTTTATTTTTATTAAGATTAGCTAGTATTAAGGTTTTACTTCTTTATTATTACCCTAAGTAAAAACTCCTAGGAAAAATATTAAGCTTTTAAAAAAAAGTAGTGAGCTAAAATATATTAAACTATTAAGCTAATACTATCTTATTATAATATTAAACGATTAGTATAATAATTAGTTAAAAAGTTAAGAAGTTTAAAAAATATTACTTTAGTTTTTAATAATTAATAAAATAATAAGTATAATGCTTATAGCCTAGCTATAAGTATAATAATAGGTATATTGCTTAATAATCTAATTTCACCGGTATCCGTGGGAAAGTACCCGTGGAATTTTAGAGACATGGGTACAGAGTACCCGTGTTATAATGCGGTCCCATAATTTAGTACAGGCTTAGTACGATTAGTTTTCAAAATTTTAGTTTTGAAACATGTAGCTATGGCCTTCCGTACCCGGCCCGGAGGTCAGCCCCAGTCGCGCCTGTGTTAAGGAGGGGAGAAGAAAGGGGCTTCAACGAAGAAAAAAAAAAAGGCCGACAGCGGAGCCGACGATCTAACGACGCACGCACGCACACTGAAGCAACGATTAGCCTCGTCTGATGCCATACCTAGACCGACCTCGTTGAGCAAGGAGCCCCGTGGCTAACCTTGGGGCGTCTCTCTTTGGACCGGCTGTGGGGGGCGGGGGAGGGAGCGTCGCGTGAGCGCTCCCGGCCCCCAGCGGCAAGGGCAAAGAGAGTAAGGGGGAAAGAAAGGGTGGGGGCGACATCATCTTGTTTGTTGTTGGAAACAATTGTCTGTATGAAATGTGAGAGCCTGCAAGTGCAGCGCAGCCCCTGGCCTAGCCTGGGGCGACGCTTCCCGATGCTGAAGAATACAATCACCTATATGGTTTCTTTCTCGATGATTGCTACATTCATACGGGGCGCACTTCCTTTGCACTGCAGCAAGCAAACATATCCTGACACCATGTCCCGTCGCCAGGTTTGCAAGGTGGACAGGCGGCAAAAAAAAAACACTTAAAAACTGCCGCGAGTTTACCCAGTCGGCCGTCTCGCCGGAAAAGCGGGTGTGGTTGGGAGGACAAAAGACCAGATGCTTCTTGCCTGATGCCCGGCCCCAGAGACTGACTGAACGGCTAACCGACATTGGTAACCCGAGGGGGCTGACTGCGACGGCCTGTAATGGGGAAGGGAAAGGTGCCGAGTCTATTTGTAGACTGCCATGGCTAATGGCCAAGTTCATGCTCGCTCTTCTGCTGACACGCGCCCGTCCCCTCTTCTTTCACCAGCTTGCCTCTCGGTGAGATAAACTCTTTGGTTGGTGAAGCACGCACCCGACACTACTTTGTACAGTGCATTGCAGCAGTGCAGCCAGCCACCTCACCTAGGTATGCGAGCGCCTTCCCCACCCGTCTGCCCTCTCCGTTGTCCGCATCGGCAATTTCATTGTTGTCGTTGCACAGCGGCTGCCGTGCGGTTTCCAGCTGACTACGTTGGTGGGCCGAGGGTGAGGAGAAGAAGACTGCTGCACACTGGAACTGAACAGCCAGCCCCTGAACTGATGACAGTGTTTATATAAGAACCATTGACTGTACCCAACACTATGGCACTAATTATCCGTAGGTACCTATGTAATGTATATACAATAAACAACCAAGTCGACGATAGAGTTCTCTGGCTTCATCTTCCAATTTTTTTTGGCTCTCGTCTTCGTCTTGGATGGATGGTACGAGCGTCCGCGAAAATCGAACACACGGGAGCTTGCATGCATGCATTTCCTGTTCGCATGGATCCTGTTGCCAACACACCCTCTGTGCGTGCGGCCCGCTTTGTTTCCATGGACCTGCCCGACCCTATACTGTCTCCTTGTCGCAAAACCCGCCCCGCAGGAACCGAGCTGCCGGACCTCGTCAAGCCCATGCCCGACCCACAACCCTCCATCGACCGTCTTCTGATGTGCATAATCCTGCGTGCGGTACGCCTCTTGCTCATGATGTGCAGACAGACCATGTGATGGAAATGCACTCTTCCCCTTGTTTCTCTCTGCTTCCTAACTCGGTCTTTCCTCAGACTTTCCCACCCCTGGCTCTCTCTGTCCCTCCCTCCGACTGACAAGAACTGGCTGACTGACTTGACTAGCCGACCGGAGCTCGCCTTTGTGCCGCTCCAACCCTTCCCTGCCGGCTCCCCACACACGCCTCGACACGGATAAATAAATACCCACCAAAAGTTCGATGCCTCTCCTCCGACGGCCCCGCTCTCCTTGTTTCCCCACATCAACAAACTTCCCCGCCCTCCATCTCGCATACCTGGGCCTCGTGACAACCAACCTGCGCCTCGTTCCCGCACTCAGACCCCGAACTGTCATCGTCTCACTTGCACACTCGAATCATCGTCGCCGAGCCTCCTCCGCCCTGTCCCGTTCATCGTTGGCTCCCACGCCACTCAGGCAGCCCGTACCCGACTATTCCAAACCCCGCCATGCCGCTCTCTGCCGTCCGGCCACCACTTGCCAAAAGCATACAGCCGTAGCCGACCTTTTCGTACAAAAAGGCCTCCTTCCTCCTGCAAACCCCCATTGTGCTCTCCCATTCTCTCTTGCGCTCTTCATCCATCCATACCCTTCCTCTCGCCTCCCTGTGTTCCCTACAGCCACAGCGAACGTAGCCCCCGGAGATATCTCCGAGAGACGCACACACAAGCGCCCAAGCTCATGTCGCGATTCGCCCCAGTGCTGAGGCAGCTGGCCCGGCCGCAGCTCCTGGCCAGCCTGGGGTCCTCACCCGCCGTCGCGACCCCGGCACTCAGCCGGTTTCACTCCCTCCCCCGCCGCTCCGTACATGAAACCCCCACTCGGCAAAATCTGGCCCCGGCGCCTCGGCCTCATTTGCTTCCCGAGTTCAGCCTCAAGGACAAGGTCATTGTCGTCTCTGGCGGCGCCAGGGGCCTGGGCCTCGTCCAGGCCGAGGCCCTACTCGAGGCTGGCGCAACCGGTACGTCTTGGCTTGCTCGTGGGCGCGGCTTTTGCAACTTCAACGTCTTAACCATGACCATGACACAGTGCACTGCATTGACAGGCTTCCTTCGCCCGCCAATGACCCGAGCTCCGGCTTTTCTGAAGTCTGCAAGCGGGCCCGTCGCGAGCTCGACACGAGCCTCACGTACCACCAGTCCGACGTCCGCAATGTTGCCGAGCTCAACAAGATCATGGAGAACATCGCTGACCAGGCCGGGCGGCTGGATGGCCTCATTGCCGCTGCTGGCATCAACCATGAGATGCCTGCTCTCGAGTACACCGGAGAGGAGGTTGACAGGATGATGAGCATCAACGTCACGGGCGCATTTATGACTGCACAAGCAGCAGCCCGTCAGATGGTCCGCCTAAAGCAAAAGGGGAGCATCTGCTTGATTGCCAGCATGAGTGGCACCATTGCCAACCGTGGCATGTACGCCCCGTAGGTGTCACCTGGCCCCATGGCGCCACATGAATCTTTTGACGAGAAGAAGGACTGACGACCACCAACAAAGAGCATACAACGCCTCCAAGGCCGCCGTCATCCAACTGTGTCGCAGCCTGGCTGCCGAGTGGGGCGAGTTTGGCATCCGCGTTAACACGCTCTCGCCCGGATACATTATGACGCAGATGCTCCAGTCGCTCTTCGACGACTTTCCCGAGCGAAAGGAGGTGTGGCCCACGGAAAATATGCTCAACCGCCTCAGCCTCCCCAGCGAGTATCGTGGCGCAGCTGTCTTCCTGTTGAGCGAAGCCAGCAGTTTCATGACGGGCGGCGATCTCCGAATCGACGGTGGCCACGCTGCGTGGTAATGGCAATAGCGCCGACCGGAATGCCCGATAACGACTTTGCATGAGTCAACCACCTTTACACTCGGCCACCAGAGAGCATGGGAGCGGCGCTGGTCGATAAACTGTTGGCTGCTGGCCGGTCATGCGATACATCATCTGCGCCGCGCGAACGGCGGATATTGGGCATTTCGTCTTTCCTTCGTTCTCCGACCCAGCTTAGCCGCCGAGTAGATAATTATAATGAATATATGAAAGACTGGATTATGGGATCTTGTACGTGTCGTACAGGCAAGTAGGTCGCCGTGTCGCCAGTGCCGTGGCTATCTCATTGAGAGGTGCGACAATATGCTAGGCGGGCCCAACTTGTCCATGATGTCGGGCTTGAGCCCGAGCCTTCTCTCAATGTCCGAGTTTGGGGCCCCGCGATCCCGCATCTCCACGGCGTCTACCAGAGTCCGCATATCGAGGAATCGCCTTCCTGTGGATTCACGGCAGCCTAGCTTATCCAAGTCCTCGTCGGCCTGCTGCTCGAGACGCCGCCTGGCTTCGAGGACCGAGAGCGTGGCATTGTAAGGGGTCGCAGGGAATAAAGACGCATGGGAGGCGGAGTGTGACGGTGACTGAGAAGCCTGGGACGATGGAGAAAATGTTGGGTTAGGCTGAGCGATGCCCATGCTGTGGAGGCGCTGAGAGAAGTCGCCGGGTACCAAGTCAGCTGCGGCAGCGTCGGCGCGGAATTCTAAGGCACAACTTTGATCAATGGACGCTGCCTTGGAGGTCCAATTCCCGTGGCCAGAAGGGCGCGAGTTTTGCTCCGCCTTACCTTGATCCCCGACGCCGTCGCTCTGGGGCGGCGACGGCTTGGCATGTTGTGCGCTGCGCGGGGGAACTGCAGTTCCCAGCGCTCTGGTTGGAAATTTCCGCGAGGCACCTCCACGACCAGAAGCAGCGACTGCTTTGGACGACAAGGAGCCCATGGTGGCGCAGTCGAGATCCGCGTGGTGGCAATGACCAGGTTGCAGTTGGCGCTTTGCTCAGCCAAGGTCCTCTGGGGAAGGTCCGAGACGGCGATTTACGACCAGCTCGTCAACACGTGACTGCTACGGAAGGCCATAGCTACATATGATTTATAACTTAGGCGCCTAATGTAATAGCCCCCCTAGGGTGGCTTATATCCCCTTCGTGCGATCAAACTATATACGCTAGCTATATTAAGTAAGGGTTATTATACTATTATTATATAATATAATAAGAAGGACTACTATTATATAAATAAACTATAAAAAAGTATTTTAAAAGTTATAGCTTTATAGCTATATATACTAGTTTGATTTAAATTAACACCTGTTTATTAAAAAAGGCCTAGTCTTCGTTAAAACTAGTATAAAAACTATATAGTTTAAGCTTTAAAATACTTCTTTATAAAAGTTTACTGCTAAATATAAAGAAGTAACTAGTAAAGTAGATACCGCTAGTTATAAGTTATAACTATTAAAGTAAATACTAGTAGTTATAAAAAGAGATAATATAACTTTAATAGTTTAAGATAGCTAGTATTAGCTATAAGCGGTATAAGCTAAATATATATATATTTAGCTTAAGCTAGCTTTAGCTAATAATAAGATTAGTATTAAATAAATTGATTAATACTTTATATAATCGACTAATACTTTATATAAAGCTAAAATAAAAGGCCTTCTTTTAAAAAAAAATCTTATAAAAGGTTTTAAAATAAAGATATTTAGTTTTATAAGCTAGTTATAAGTAATAAAGTCTATATTACTTATAACTAGTAATAAAGATAGTATAAGCTATTTTTATTAGCTTAAAAAGTAGTTTAATAACTTTATAAGTAATATTAAGTAAAAGTTATAAATTAGTATATAAAAGTATATAAAAGTATATAAAAAGGAAGCTTTTTAGTAGCTTAAAAAAGGTATAAAAAGATGTCTTTTTTTTAAACTTTTTTTTAGCTAGTTTTAACCTAAGAAATCCGTATAATAAGATACCTTTAGTTTATTTAGTTTAGTAGTTTATACTAAGTCTTTCTCTCCTTTTCCCGCTTATAAATTTAAATTAAATAAATTATACGAAGCTACTTATTATATAAGAAATAATAAGAGTTTTATAATATAAAACTAGCTTATAAAAGTCTTTACGAACTTAATAGCTTTAATAAAAAATACTTAGTATTTTTATACTTAGTAAGTTTTTTAAGCTATTAAGTAAATAAAAGGTATTTATTATAATTATATTTATTTAATTATAATAAATAAAAAAAGAGATATTTACTTTTATAATATTATAGCTAACTAGTTAGCTATAAGCTAATTTAAGATATTTAAAGCTTTTTTATCCCTTTATAAGCTCTATAAATAGTAATTCTATTTTAAAAATTAAAGCTCTTAAACCTTATACTAAAGAATTAAATAAGCTATAAAAGTTTATTACTTTTTTAAAGCTTATTTTTAGTTTTATCTTATTATAATAAATTAAGAAGTAGTAAAGGTAATATTTATCTATTTTAATAAAAAAAAGGCCACGCTAGTACGTATTGCTACTAAGGTCCTTTAAAGCTCGCCGCTATCCTTAATCTTATTCCTTTACATATATAACACCGCTCTATAAAAGGCTCGAAAAGCTAAAAGGGGTTTATATTATCGGTTTCGCTAATAATATAAATATCCTTAGCGTTAGACTTAAGGAGGGTATAATAGTAGCACGACTTAAGGCGGCTTAAGAAGTATATGCCTTATAGGCGGAAGAGTTCGCGGTAAACTTCGAACCTTTAAAAAGCAAGCTTATCTACTTTACGAAAAAACATAAAGCGATTATAACCCTTATCCGCTTAAGGGCTACGACGGTTATGCTAGTTTAAGATACTAGGCTTTTAAGGGTATAAGTAGACTATAAGCTCTAATAAAAAGCATACCTTAATAAGCTACGCGCTAAGCTAAAAAGGCAGAACCTAGCCTTAATAAAGATCGCGGCATTTATATAAAGGTATACCTTACTTAAAGCTTAAGAAGTCTATAGTAAAGTTATTTAGTCCTTTATATTATACGCTATAGTTACGTTTTATAAGATAACCTTAGTAAGCGGAAAGCTTTATAAAATAGTTATAAAGCTAGCGCGGGACTAAACCGCCTACCTTCGGATAGTTATAAGGGCCTATTAAGCTACCTTAGTTTATTAGCTTAAAGCTAAGACCTAAGTCCCGCCGATTAACCTTTACCTTAACTAAAGAATAGCTAATACCCTTAAGAGGCTAAAAGACTTTAAAATTTTAAACTAAATCTAACGCGCGTCCGTATTAATAGTAAGGCTACTTTAATAATATAAACGATAACTAAGACGGCCTATACCCTTAAGGCCGCCGCTCGCGGAGGCACTAAAAGGGGTATAGTCTTAAGTCGGGACTAATAAGCTATAAGAGAAGAAAAAGACTAAGGAGATCCTTTTTAAGGAGTAAGTAAAGTAGTAAAGCTTAAAAGAAGAGCTTATAAAGTAGCGCCGGACTACGCTTTACCTTACTAACCTCCCGCCTTAGTTCGATAAGGCTATAGCGCTTAACCGCTATAACGCGCTACTTAAGTACCTAAGCTTTACGATTACTTAAATATAAACCGGAGTAATAAGCTTTAAAGACTTTTTATTCCGTCGTAATATACTTAAGGTAGTATTGCCTTTTTACGATTATAAGTAGCGATAAGATATTATTTACTATATTATAATAAGTTATAAGCTTATTAGTAAGGCGAGGGCGACGTTATTATAGCGGCTTTATAATATAAGTAAGGTATAAGCGAAGCTTTAAAAATAAGAGATAGTAGCTATCTTAATAAGATAGTTTTTAAGCTTAAGACGCTTTTATTAATTTAACTTAACGATATAGCTATACTAAAAAGAAAGGATAAGGTATATAAGGGCCTTAGCTATACTTTAGTTAAGGGGGGGCGTATTTTTATTAAACCGCCCCCTTAGTATAGCTTAAGGGGGATAACTTACTACTATAATAAACGCTATAAAGCACTAAAACGCTAAAACCTAGACCCCCCCCCCCCTTATTAAGCTCGTAGGACTCTTAATAGGCCTAACTTAAGCTAATGCTTAAACTAGTCCCTTAACGCTTCCCCCCCCTTAAGAACGACCCCCCTTACTCCGCTTAAAGCTTAAGCTTATTATTATTATCCCCGGCGCTACGCTAAGACCCGCCGGATCGGGGAGTGCTATAAAGGCGCCCCGCTTAGCTATAACTATAAGTTAAGGTAATAAGCACCTTTCCCCTCCCCCGCCCGCGCTTATAATAGCTTAAGGTTACGGCGGGGGTAGATAGAGAAAGTATCGCCTTATTAGTAGCCTTTTAAGGCGTTTACTTTAAGACCCGCGAGGTGCTTAATACTAAGGAGGCACCGGCTATAACGCGAGCGGGTAAAGGAGGCGGCATAAACTTAAGCCGGGTAAGGCGGCTTAAATAATATTTAGTTAACTAAGCTAAGTTAAGTATTATAAGGAAGCTAAAAGGGAGCGACTTAGCCTTACTATAAGTAAAAAACTAATAGTACTTAAGGTTTAAGCTAAGGTCTTTAATCTCCCCCTTTTAGTCTATTAAGCTAAGAGTAAAGGTAATATAAATATGCTTTAAAGTAGCGTTTATAAAGTTATTAGCCTTAAAGGCGCTACTTTTAAAAAGACTATAAGTACGCTTTTATATAGCTAAAAGAACGCCGCGGCTAGTTAAAAGGCTAAGGGTAAGTATAGCGAGAGTTAAAATAAGGTCTTCCTTTTCGTTATTAGTATCGCTAATATCGCTATCGCTATTACTAGTATTAAAAATAATAAGGGTAGCGTTAAGGCTAGGCTAAGAGCCGTCCTTATTTTTTAAGCTTTTAGTATCGGCCTCCTTATTACTACCCCCGCCGTCCTCCTTTAATATAATATTAGCTTTAATAGCTTTTCCTTTACTTTTATACTTAAGCGCCCCTTAATACTTAAGCTTTTAAGTAAGAGCGGCGCGCTTTTAAGTATAAGCTTTAGCGAGAGCCTTAGCTTAAGCCTTTTTTATAGCCTTAGCCTTAGCTTTAAAATCCTTTAAAATAATAAATATCTTAAAAAGCGTAGGCTTAAGCGGGGTAAGGGCAGCACGGGCCCGCGCTAAGTCTTAGTTAAGCAAACGACTTTTAAGGGCGATATCCCGGCCCTTTTAGCCGCTAAAGCTAAGATAATTAGCTACTATAAATATCGTATTTTTTATACTTACTATAATCCGGGCTATAAAGTAAACGGTTTAGTATATAACCGCGATAGTGCCGGTAAGCTTATTAGCGAACTTAGTATTAGCCTTACGGGCCGCGCGCGCATTATCGATAAAATAGCTAAGAGTAAGGTAAGAAGCTTAATATTTTCGTTAAGTAAGGCTAGATTAAGGGCGGCCTTAAACGTAAAAGCGCGGGCCGTAGTAGCTCCGGCGCGTTATTAAAGCTTTATTACTATAAAGGTAAGCTTTATATATATAGAATGCTTAATAAGCTTACCGGACTTATATAACTCCTTTTAAGCGGCGTAAAGCCTATAAGCTATATCCTTACTAATAGTAGTAAGCTAAGGGGGATTAGCTAAGTAGTAAGAGCGGACTTAACGCAAGACTACTTACCCGAAAATAAAAACGGTTACTAAAAGTATAAGCAATGTATACTTTTATAAAGATAGCTAAAAAAGGGTTAGTAACGTAAGTTATATATACTTAAGCGGCGGATACGGCCCGGATATATATAGGCTTAGTTTTAGCAGCCCCGGAAAACTATAAGTATATCGTCGCTCGATAAGCGGCCTATATATATATAGTAAGGGATCTTATGCTTAGTACTACGGCGAGCTTAAGCATCCTTATCTTCGGTATCCCGACTTAATAGCTTAAGGAGAGGGCCTATATTAAGGTTAGAAAAAATAACCTTCTTCTTAAGTATAGCGATAGTAGTAGTAATAGCTTAAAGATAGTAAAAAAGTAAAGGTATATTAAAAGCGGGTCGGCGGATAGGAGACGGGCGCGTATAAAGAATAAGCGCGACTTTAGTAAGAAAGGAGAAAGGTATATATAAGTGCGTAATATATAAGAGACTTTACCCTTAAGACCGTAAGCGGGATTAGTAAAAGGGCGGCGCGGCGTAAACGTATAACGAGCCCGATTAAAAATATATACGTATTATAAGGTGCCGAATTCCTATTAAAGGAGCCCGCTTTAAGCTTATTCTTTAAGGCCGCGCTACCCGCGGCTAAGGCACGGGACGGAATCCCGCTTACCCTCCCGCCCCCGCATTAAGGGAGCGGCTAAAAGGGGATAAAAGATAGGCTATTGCCTATACCTTAAGTTTAAAGCTTTAAGGCTTTAGGCCGCGGGCCGCTTAAGTTAAAGGCGGCCCCGGCCTAGCTAGGCCGCGTCGAACTACTTAGCGAGCGGGATATACTTATAGCAAAAAGCGTACTATTACTTCCTTATATAAAGTTATAAGACTTTATATAAGGCGGACTAATCGCGAAAGAGGGGAGGTTTTACCTTAAGCACTTTAGTTTTTCCCTTTTATTTAAAAATATCGAATTTCTAAAAACTTAAATTAAGTCCTTAGTATAAACTTAATAATAAAGGTAATGTTTATATTTAGTTACTTATAAGGTTTAGTAGCAATATAGTTTAAACTAATTCTTAAAGGCTATATAAATAATAGTCTTAAAGATAAAAATTTAAAATAAAGAATATTTTTAAAAGTTTTAATAACTTTAAAAAAGCTTTATAATAAATATTCGGAATTATAAATAAGCAATAATTAATAAAGCATAAATTAAAAAGCCTTAAGTAAGTTACGTTTTTATTAGCTTATATAGCTTAATTTTAATAAATAACTTTTAAGCTAAAATAAAAAAATAATACCTTTATAGCGACTTTTTATAAAAGTCTTAAAAAAGAAATTAAAGATAAAATCTACTGCTTAAATAAGCTAAAAACGCCTTTAAACAATATTAATTTAGCGGTTTAAATAGATAATAAGTAGTATAACGCTAGTAATAAAAAAATACTATTTAACTTTTAGTAAGGTTATTATAAAGTAGCTAGTAGCTAAGCGGGGGGTGCTATATAAGATTAGTAGTGCGGTTACCTTATAAAGCTAGCATAAGGGGCAGTAATACTATTAAGTATTACTAGCGGACTTTTATCTATTAGTATAACAGCAACCCCTCTTATTATATTATAATTATAATACTTAACTATAGCTCTTTATTCGAGACCGGGCGATAGATAGCACCGGCTTAGCTACGTTAAGCTAGTAAGGCAAGTATATAACGGGCGCGCGGCAGCAGCGGGGCATAAGAACTAAGGCGTATTAAGACGTTAGGTAGCTAGGCCTATAGGTAACTGCATTAACTAGCTAAAGGGCGCGGCGCGCTAGGCCTTAAGAGCCCGCGTTAGCTAGGGTATCCTTACTTATAGAAACCGGGGCCTATAAGCAAGCGCTTAAAAGCGTGTTAATTAAATTAGCAGCCCGAGGACGTGCTGCTATAAAGAGGGGATAGTTATAAGATAGCTAGCAGCTAAGCGGGGGGTGCCCCGTAAGACTAGTAGTGCGGTTGCCTATAAAGCTAGCGTAAGGGGCAGTAATACTATTAGGTGTTATTAGCGGACTTTTATTTATTAGTACGATAGCAAACCCTCTTATTATATTATAGTTATAAAGAAAAATAATAAAAAGCGATAGCGCGACTTAAGTAATATAATAAACTTAAATATTTTTAAAGTAAGCTTATTAAAGCCTGTAAAAAAAGCTATTTAATGCTTTAACTATTAAAAGAAAGGCTATATTATAAGAAATAATAGTAAAAAGAGGAATTTTTTTAAAAAAAATATAGTTATTTATAAGAATAATACCTTTTTAACTTATAATCCGTAATATACTTTACTACTACCTTTTACTAAAAATACTAAAATTAATACTAAACTTATAATATTAACCTTTAGTTTATTTAAGACTAATTTGCTTATAAAAGGTCTTTATAAAGAAAAACTTAATAAAAAGATAAAGATAAAAGCTAAAAGCTAAAACGATTAATAAAAGAATACTTTTAAAATTAAGGATAATTATAAGCATAGAACTTTTTTATAGACTATTAATAAAAATAATAAAAACACTCCTTATTTTAATACAAACGTTATGCTTTTAAATATAAAAGAAAGCTATAATTTTAAAAACCTTAAATTTAAAGAAATAAATAAAAAGCCCTTTTTAAAGAAAAAGAATAGTAATAAGCTTTATACTCCTTTAATAAAATATCTTAATATAGTTATTACTATTAAGAATAAGGCGTATAAATAGCTTTTTTAAAATATAAAAAATATAATTGCCTTATATACCTTTTAAATAAGTAAGGAAGCGGCTAGTTTCTTAAACTAAGAAAGACTTATAATAAACCCGCTATAACAATTAACGAACTTATTATTAATACTAAGGTTTTTATAGAAAACCTTAAGGAGGATATTAAAGCTAATAAAGAGTAACTTATATAAGAAAACACTAATAACTAAATTTAAATTGAATAACTTTTACTTTTTAAGCAATATAATAAAACGATTATTAAAAACCTTTAAGACGGTAACTTAGTTTTAAAAAATAAGATTATAAAGCTAAAAAAGATTATATATCTCTTTTTATATATATTACTAATTTAATTAAAAATAAAACCGATATTAAGAAAAAGAATCACAAGCTAGCTTATAAGTTTAAAGAAGATATAAAATTCTTTAACTTAGCTATTAAAGATACTTTTATACGATATAGTAACTATTTTAAGATAAAATTTAGCCTTTAAAATAAGGTTAATAATTTAGAAATACTATGTAAAGCTAAGCAATTTTCGAATAGTATATTTTAAAGCTAACTTAAAGCTTAGTAAGAAGAAATTAATAACTAAAAGTAATAAAAGGAAATAAATCGTAGTAAAGGTATTAATATTATTAGTAAAGTAGTTAAGAACTAAAAATTTAGTAAAGATTTAGTTTTTAAAGCTATTAAGTAGCTTAGTTACTTAAATAAACTAATTCCGTAAAAATAATTAAGATCTACTAAAAAGTTAGTAAATAAAGGAAAGAATTAATAAGCCTAAAAATAATAAGGCTATTTCTTAATAAAAAGAACTTACTTATATTAAATAATAATTTTCGAAGTATAAAAATAACCTTTTTATTAAAAATAAGAGGATATCGCCTTAACGTATTAGTAGATTATAGTATAATAAGTAGCTATGTTTTTCCTATAATAGTAAATTGTTTTAAAATACGATATAAAAGAAAAAATAAGCCTTATATACTTCTTTTAGTAAAAAGATTACCCTTTAAGTATAATAATAATAAGATTATACTAAAGACTAATCCTCTTAAGTATATAATTAAGATTTATAACTTTAAAGATTCCTTCGATATCTTAGCTATTAGCTATAATATTATATTAAGACTACCCTTTTTATAGAAATATAATCTTATAATAAAATACAATAATAGCTTTTTAAGGTTTAAAAATAATACTTTAGATATTTCTCTTTATAGTTTAATAGAAAATAACCTTAAAACTAAACCCTTTAATAATTTAAATATAGTAATAACTAGCAATAACTATAAAAGGAATAGTAGTAGCGATAATAATAAAGCGGCCTATATAAATATAAATATCGCAATAACTAATATAATAATAAAAAACGATAAGATAATTAGTATAACTAAAGATAATACGACTACGATTTGTATAATATACGTGAAAATAACGTTAAACCTTAGTAAAGATATTAAAAGCCCCGGAGATAATTATAAAACTACTTATAATTTATTAAAAGAAAATCTATTAAATACTTTAAAGAATATTAAGTAATAATACCTTAAGAAGAAAAATAAGATTAAGAAACAAAATAAGAGAAAGATTAAGAATAAAATATATAAAAATAGCTTATAGTATTTAAAAGGTACTATTAATTTAAAGCATGTTAAAAAGCGAATATAGTATATAAGACGTTTAAACGGTACTATTAACTTAAAATACCCCGAGGATTATTATTTAAAAATACTTAGAAATATACTAAAAAGAAATTTTAATATATTTACGCTGCTACTTAAAAATAAGAAATAACTATAAAGTAATTAAAATTACGAAATTAAGTTAAAAGAAGGCTTTAAGCTTAGATTCTATAAGATATAATTTAAATAAGAAGTATTTAAAGTTACTTAATAAATATATCGATAAAACCTTATAAAAAAGTTATATTAAAAAGTCTAAAAAAACATAAAGCTCTTATACTATTTACTTTTAAGAATAGTAAAGATAAAAAAAAACTTAACTTTATATTGATTTTAAAGAATTAAATAACGATATAATAAAAGA
The DNA here is from genome assembly GCA_027405785.1 of Ophiocordyceps robertsii. NCBI lineage: Eukaryota > Fungi > Ascomycota > Sordariomycetes > Hypocreales > Ophiocordycipitaceae > Ophiocordyceps > Ophiocordyceps robertsii. The sequence continues at coordinate 14,936 of JAPEBW010001140.1, read as the reverse complement.
CCGGACTTTATTACCTCTTATAAGCGAAATAAGCAATAGATTAGCTAGTAAGTAATAGTATACTAAAGTTAACCTTAAATCTGCTTATAGCTAAATACGTATTAAAGAAAGAGATAAATTTAAAATAGCCTTTAAAACGCAGTATAAACTTTACGAATTTTTAGTTATATCTTAAGGATTAACTAATATACTAGCTACCTTTTAAAAAAGATTTAATAGTATATTAAATTCTTATTTAAACCGTTTTTAACGGCTTATTTAAACGATATTATTATTTACTTAAATACGCTAAAGTAATACTATAAAGAAGTAAATATAGTACTAAAAACGTTAAGAAAAGCTAGCTTATATATTTTATCTAAGAAATATAGCTTTTATATATAAGAAGTAGAATTCTTAAGGCATATTAATACTTATTCTTATATAAGAATAAACTTATAAAAGATTTTTATAAATAAAAATTAGCTAATTCTTATAAATATTAAGGAAATTTAAAGCTTTATAAGATATATAAATTATTATAAGAAGTTTATATTAAACGTTTTTAAGATAATTATACCGATATTATTAATATTAAAGAAAGTTAAAACGGACCCTTTTAAGTAAAACTTAAAAGTAAATAAACCTTTTAAAAAGATTAAAAGATTACTTATTAAAGAACCTAAATTAAATACTTATAATATAAAGAAGCTATTAAAGTTAAAAACGGATACTTTTAATTTTATATTTAGTGCGTAGTTAAGCTAGCGTAATAAAAACAATATTCTTAAGCTAATAGCTTTTTATTTTAAGAAGTTAGTAAGTATAGAGATTTATTACCTTATTTATAATTAAGAATTCTTAGTAATTACCTATACTTTTAAAGAATTTCGATACAATATTTTAAGGAATAAATATAAACTTAAGGTTTATAGAGATTATAAGAATATTAGTTATATTAATATAACGTAGTAGTTAAATACTAAGTAAATGACATAAGCTAAATATCTTTTAAAATTTAAATATAAGATTATTTATAAGAAAGGTTTTAAGAAAAACTAAGCTAACGTAATTAGTAAACGACTAGACCTTAATAATAAAAAAGAGCTTTATAAAGAGACCTTATTATTCTTAAATATTAATAGTAATTTAAAGTTAAAGACGTTATATATACTATTTTATATATAAAGAGATCTTACTACTTTAAAATTACTTAAGAATTCTTATAAGAACTTAAATAAGAAAAAATATTAGAATCTTAACTAAGAGTAAAAAATAGCGTTTTATAAAAATAAGCTATTTCTTACTTAAAAAACGAAGATAATAGTTATAACGGATTTTCATTCGCACCTTTTATATAAATATTAAGGTATTATAAAAATATATAATAAGATTAAAAACTACTATAACATCTATAACCTTTATACGAAAATCTTAAGAGTTATTAAGCTATATAATATATATAATAAGAGTAAAGCTATATAATATAAGACTTATAATAACTTAATTCCTTTAAAAGTTCCTTTAAAACCTTAAGACTTTATAGCTTTCAACTTTATTATAAAACTACTAAAGTCTATAAATCCTATAACTAATATAAAATACGATTTTATTTTAGTTATAGTTAATTATTAAAAAAAACTTCTTTATAAGCTAAATACTTACCTATAAAGGGTGCGTATCGCGTTTAAAACTTTTATTAATAATAAGAATTAATTTAGCGGTATTAATTACCCCCTTAAGATAATATTATAGTATAGCTAAGGGACGCGGGGGCGAGGGGGTAATCTACCTTATACTAATATCGACTATAGCACTTAGCGCGATAAGATACCCTTAAGCTTTACGCACTTAAATAAAAAGCTAAATATACCTTAATAAGATAATAGCGCGTAGCTTAGCTAAACTATATATAATATTAATAAAAAGAAGGCTTTTAACGAAATTATAAGTATAGTCTTATATATATAGTTTAACTAAGTATAAGTAATAGTTAAAACCCTCCTCCGCGCTAAAAAGCGCACTAAGAGCGCGTAAACTATAGTATAAGCTAACTTTAAGCTTCTTAAAGCTATTTAAAGCGTAATAAAAAAAGCTATATATAAGGAACTAAGATAAGACTAAGCTTAAGGCTTAAGGGGAGGACTTAAAAAGACTTAAGTAATAGTAATAGTAGGCTTTAAAGAACTAGTATAGTATAATACGAAGATATAGCTAGTTCTACCTTAATATAAACGCGAGCTAGTAGTAGTCTTAATAAAAGTAACGCTAAATATTTTAAACTATAAGCCGAAGGATATAGTTAAAGCAATTAATATAGCGCTTAATATCTTTTTTATTATAATAGCGAGACGCCTCTTAAGCTAAGATATCGCGGTAATATTTAATATAGCGGTATAACCTTATTAATAAAACTAAAACTAAGTAAGGAGCGTCTTTAAGCTAAAGGCTACGATAGTATATAAGGCCTATATAGTAATTACGAAGAATATCTTAGTAAGGGTCTTTAAGATAAATAAGGCGCTCTTAATTAAGGAGATTGCTAATATTAATTAAGTAAAAGTTATATAAGCGCGAGCAATATACCTTTAAACTAAGATCTTAATAGCTATAACCTTTATTATTAATATAAGTAGCTTAGTAAAGGCTAATAAGCTATATAATATAGGCTTATTTTTTAAGGCTAAAATATTTTAATATAAGCTATATAAAAAGTTAGTTAAACCTACTTAGTACTATAATTATTATAAATATAAGTATATTGCTAAACATTATACTTTAATATAGCTTTATGCTTATTATAAAAGGACTTCGTATATAGGTAGCGAAGATAAGTACTATATAAAGAAGGGCGAAATCCTTTATAACTATATATCCTATAGCGGGTATTACTTAATATAGTCTTATACTTATCTTATAGCAGTAAAAGCTTAAGATAAGGTAAGAGACTACTACTTAAACTACCTATAACGCTTTACTTATACTTATAACTAGCTAGACCTTTAAATCCCCCTTTTTTTTATAAAGGACTAAAGGCCTACTTTATTATAAGCGCGGAAATGCTTTAAGCGGCTAAAGAAAGATAAGTAGATACTATTAGCCTTACTAGCTAAGATATAAGTAACAAGCACTAACCTAAGTAATATTAAACAATATATAAGGCAATAAAGCGTAGTGCTCTTAACTTAAGCTATTACTTTATCCTAAACGATACACTTTACCTTAACCCTTTATATATAAAATTAAAGGTCCTTTATTAAAATATATAAAAGAGATATAAGCTAATATAACTAGCCTTTAGCTACCGCGCTAAGTATAACGTAATAGCGCTTTAAGAAATAAAGAAAATATAGGGCTTAAAGGCCCCGCCCCTTAAAGGCGTACTATACCGGCTAGTTTATAAGGAGGGCTATAATACAATATATATTTTTAAAAAGCACGACGCGGGGATATAAATATTATAAACCGGATATAATTAAGGAGAGATAACCTTTAGCAATAGTATAAAGTTAAGGTCTTTATACTTACTACTAAAAGAAATATAAATAGGCCTAGCTAAGGCCTTAAGAAAGGTTAATAACTAAGGCTTATTAGTCTTAATAAAGGACTTTAATATCTATTACCTGCTTTAAGACGCTTATAACCGGACTTTTAATAAAGTAAAATAGTTTATTAAGAAGGCCGTATAGCTTTAGCTTAAGCTAGCTATACTAAGAGGAGAATATATATATTTCTTTTATAAGTATAAAGATAGCACGATTAACTTTATATAGGCTATAATAAAGATAGCTATATAGTTTATCGGCTTAAACCTAAACTTTATAAAGTTTAACTATATCCTATAAGTAGTTTTATATAAGATAGGCTTAAAGCTAAAGGAGGTATTAGCTATATTAAGGTAAAAAGAAGCGGAAAAAAAAAGGGTTAAGGCGGAAACCTTATCTTAGCTTAAAGTATAATAGCCTACGCTTTATAGCCCGTAGGAGATTAATATAAAAATAGATAGCTTACATAATAATCTTAATAAAATCGCTTATATAATAGTCCCGCACTAAAAGCAAGCAATCTTAAAGGGCAACGTATAGTTTACTCTTAAGGCGGCTTAGGCTACTTAAGCCGTTAAGAGGGCTTAAAGATATTATAAGAGATATAAAACTTAAGCAAACTAAAAAGCGCTATAAAAAGCGGCTACAGCTTAAAAGTAAGCTATATATAACGCGAGATAGAAATACTAAAAAGACTTCTTTAATAAGATTAGCGCTAATAATACTAAGCTATAAAACGTTAAATAGTAAGCGTAGCTATATAGTAAGCTAATTTTAAACTTAGTATACTTACTACTATTAACTAGTAAGGGCTATAAATACTAATTAACCTTTAACTTTAAAGAGAAAGCTTAACTTTTAGCGGAATGTTTTTTTTAGCTAAAGCCGCGATGCTTTTAAGACCTCTTTAGCCTATAGCTAAAAAAGAACTTTTTATAAAGCGGTATATCGACCTTATAGATATATCTTAAGCAATAAGTAAGATAGTAAGCTAAAAAGCGGCGGGCTTAAATAAGATCCCCTTTAGCTTTTTTAAGCTTTATAGCTTAGCGCTCTTAGCTTAGCTAGCGATAATCTTTACGGCCTATATAAAGATATCGCACTTTTTAACTTAGTTTCGATCCGCAAACGTAATAATACTAAGGAAACTAAGGAAAAAACTTAAAGTATACCGTATTACTAAAAGGTAAAGACCTATTTCCTTTTTATTAACGATAAGTAAGATCTTAAAGTAGATTTTAGCTTAAAGACTTATAACTATAGCAGAAGTAAATAAAGTCTTACTTAAAGGATAGTTTAAGAATAAAAAAGAGAGGTTTATAAAAGCGGCAATACTTTAAGTAATAAAACTAATATATATAATATAGGCTAAAAAAGGATTATATTGTTCCTTTAACTTAATATTAAAAGGGCTTTTAATATAGTTAACTATAAGAAACTTTTAAGGGAGCTTACTCTTTAAGGCTACTTTAAGTAGTTTATAAAGCTAGCTTATAGCTTTATAAATAAGCGCTACTTAACTTTTTATTTTAATAAAAAAAGGCTATACTAGTCCGGATTATTACTAAGGTCTTTTAAAGCTTACCGCTATCCTTAATCCTATTTTTTTACTATATAATACCCCTTTACGAAAGATTAAAAAAGCTAAAAGAAGTTTATATTATTAGTTTCGCCAATAATATAAATATCTTTAGCGTTAGCCTTAAAAAGGGATCGATAATAGCGCGGCTTAAAGTAGCTTAAAAAGTATACGCTATATAAGTAAAGGAGTTCGCGGTAAACTTTAAACTTTTAAAGAGCGAGCTTATTTACTTTATAAGAAAATATAAGGCGATTATAACCTTTACTCGCTTTAAAGCCGCTATAATAGCGCTAGTTTAAGACGCTAGGCTCTTAAAGGTATAAGTAGACTATAAGCTTAAGTAAAAAGCATACTTTAATAAGCTATACGCTAAGCTAAAAAGGCAAAACCTAGCCTTTATAAAGCTTATAGCGTTTATATAAAGTTATACCTTACTTAAAGCCTAGGAAGTCTATAGTAAAGTCGTTTAGTCTTTTATATTTTACGCTATAATTATGTTTTATATAATAACTATAGTAAATAGAAAGCCTTATAAGATAGCTGCGAAATTAGTATAAGATTAAACCGCCTACCTTTAAATAGTTATAAGGGCTTACTAAGCTACCTTAGTTTACTCGCTTAAAGCCGAAACCTAGGTCCCGCTAATTAACTTCTACCTTAACTAAAAAATAGCTAATACCCTTAAGAGACTAAAGGACTTAAAACTCTTAAATTAAATCTAGCGCGCGTTTATATTAATAATAAAGCTACTTTAGTAATATAAATAACAGCTTAGGCGGCCTATACCCTTAAGACTACTACTTATAAAGGTATTAAGGGGGGTATAGTCTTAAGTTAAGTTTAATAAGCTTTAAGAGAAGAAAAAAATAAAGGAAATCCTCTTTAAGGAATAGGCTAAACGGTAAAGCTTAAAGGAAGAACTTATTAAATAGCGCTAAACTACGCTTTACTTAGCTAACTTACCGCCCCGGTTCGATAAAGCTATAGCGCTTAATTAATATAAGGCGCTGCTTAAGTACTTAAGTTCTACGATTACTTAAATATAAACCGGAATAATAAGCTTTAAAGACTTCTTATTCCGCTATAATATACTTAAAGTAGTATCGCCCTTTTATAATAATAAGCAATAGCGGGATATTATTTACTATGTAATAATAAGCTATAAACCTATTAATAAAGTAAGGGGGATATTACTATAGCGACTTTATAACGCGGGTAAGGTATAAGTAAAGCTTTAAAAATAAAAAATAGCAGCTACTTTAATAAGATAGTTTTTAAGCTTAAGACGCTTATAATAATTTAACTTAATAATATAACTATATTAAGGGAAAGATAAAGTATACGCGGCGGCCTTAGCTATACTTTAGTTAAGAGGGGATATATATTAATTAAATCGTCCGCTTAACTTAGCTTAAAGGGATAACTTACTAATATAATAAATACTATAAAGCACTAAAACGCTAAAACTTTCCCCCCCCTTTTACTACTTTATTTAGCTTATAAGGCCTTTATTAAACTTACTTTAAGCTAATGCTTTAGCTAGCTTCCCCTTATTTCCCCTTCTTAATACTACCCCTTTATATTATTTAATATTTAAGCTTATTATTCTTATCCTTAGCGCTATATTAAGTATAACTAAAAGTAACCGCGGCCTTTTTAGTCTAAGAAGTATTATAAGAGCGCCCCGCTTAGCTACGACTATAAGTTAAAGTAACTAGCGCCCTCCCCTTTTTATGCTTATAGCGACTTAAAGTCGCGGTAAAAGGAAATAAAGAAGATATCGCCTTATTAATAGCCTGCTAAGGTATCTACTTCGGGGCTTAAAAAGTTCTTACTATAAGTATTAAAGCGGCATAAGTCCGAGCTAAGTAAAGTAACTTAAGTAATACTTAATTAACTAAGCGGATTTAAGCGTTATAAGAAAATTAAGGGGGAGGGACCTAGCCTTACTATAAGTAAAAAACTAAAAGTACTTAAGGTTTAAGCTAAGGTCTTTAATATCCCCCTCCTTACTAGCTAAGTTAAGTATAAGAGGAGCACGAATATACTTTAAAGCGGTAGCCGCGGGACTATTAGCCTTAAAGGCATTACTCTTAAAAAGACTATAAACTCGCTTTAGTATAGCTAGGGGGATATCGCGGCCTATAGATAGGCTAAGGGTAAGCGAGATAAGGGGCGGAGTAAGGTTATCGTTATTATTACTACTATTACTACTATTAAGGTTTAAAACGATAAGGGTAATATTAAGACCGGATAAAGGGCTGCCTTTATCCTTAAAAACCTTAATTTTAACTTTATCGTTATCGCCCTTATTCTCTTCTTCTTTTAGATTAAGCTTAAGCTCCTTTAAGCTAAATATAATATTAGCTTTAATAGCCTTTCCCTTACCTTTACCCTTAAGCGCCCCCTTATACTTAAGCTTTTAAGTAAGAGCGGCGCGCTTTTAAGCATAGGCCTTAGTAAGAACCTTAGCTTAGGGCTTTTTCTTAGCCTTAGCCTTAGTTTTAAAGTCTTTTAAAACAATAAAGACTTTATATAGCGGGGGCTTAAGCAGAGCGAGGGCAGTATAAGTATATATAAGGTTTAGGTTAGGCAAACGACCCTTAAAAGCAATATCCTAGCCCTTATAGCTGCTAAAGCTAAGGTAATTAGCTACTATAAATAGCGTATTCTTTATACTTTTTATATTCCGGGCTATAGCGTAAACGGTTTAGTAAATAATTATAATAGTGCCGTTAACCTTATTAGTAAGCTTAGCATTAGCTTCGTAAGCCGCGCGCGTATTATTAATAAAGCGGCTAAAGGTAAAGGTAAGTAGCTTAACGTTCTTATTAAAGGAGGCCGGGCTAAGGGCGGCACTAAAGGCGAGAGCCCGTGCTATAGTAATATTAGCGCTAAGCTCGTAAAAAGGATAAGCGCGTCTTTAGTAAAAAAAAAGTAAGTATACGCGCGTAATATATAAGAGGCTTTATCCTTAAAACTAAGTATAAGATTAATAACTAAGCGGCTTAAATAAATATAAGCCTGATTAAGAATATATACGTATAATAAGGCGCTGAATTCTTATTAGCGGAGTTTATTACGGGCTTACTCTTTAAGGTCGCGCTACTTATAGGAGGGGCGTAGGTCGAAATCCCGCTTATCCTCCCGCCTTTATATTAAGAGGGCGGATAAAGGGGATAAAAAAAGGTCTACTGCTTATACTTAAAGCTTAAAGCGCGGTGCTCCGGACTATAAGCCGCTTAAGTTAAAAGCGGCCTTAGCCTCGCTAGGCCGTATTAAACTACTTAGTAAGCGGGATATACTTATAGCAGAAGGCGTAACCCTTTTTCCTTATATAAAGTTATAAGACCTTATATAAGGCGGACTAAATATAAATAAAGGGAGGTTTTACTTTAAGCACTTTAGTATTTCCTTTTTATTTATAAATATCGAATTTCTAAACACTTAGATTAAGTCCTTAGTATAAACTTAAGAAATATAGTTAATTATCTTACGAAATATAGCTATTATATTTTAATATATAAAGCTATAGATATAAAAAAGTTATCTTATATTTTTTAAGATATATTTTAGCTAATAAAGGACTTTTAAGTTTAATTATTTCGGATAAGGATTAAAAATTTATTTTAAATTTCTAACAAGGCTTAACGTAAGCCTTAAGAATAAAGTATAAATTATTTACTGCTTTTTAACTTATTATTAACGGAATAATAAAACGATTAAATTAAATGCTTAAGTAATATCTTAAAAGCTATATAAATTATAAGTATAATAATTAGCGTTTTAAATTGCTTATAGTATAATTAGCGTATAATACCTCTTATTTTAAGCTTATTAAGAATACTCCGGTATTTGCGAATAATCGCTTTATTCTAAAAGCTTATAAGTCTTTTTTACTTAAAGAAGTTATAGCCGAAAAAGCTATATTAAACTTTAAGTAGTTAATTAGCTTATACGGATTTATAAAATAAAAATAAAAATATATTGCTAAGAAGATATCGTATTATTATAATAAAAGATAGTTTTTAAAACCTTTTTTATTTAAAGGCAATAAAGTATATCTTTTAACGAGGAATCTTAAGACTAATAAACTTTATAAGTCTTTAGATTATAAGAAGATAAGACTTTTTAAAGTTATAAAGAAAATAAAAAAGGTTAATTATAAGTTAAAACTTCTAACTAGTTTACTTATATACCTTATTTTCTATATATCTTTATAAAAGCCGACTTTTTAAGAAGCTAGGGTTACTAAAGAGGTAAATTTAAAAAACGTTAAAGAAAGCGAATATATAATAAAAGCTATACTTACTAAGAAAATAAAAAATAAAAAATACTTTAATTTAATAAAATAAAAAGATTATCTTAGTTTAAATAATACTTAAGAACCTATAAAGCACTTAAAATATACCTTAAGAAGACTTAAGGATTTTTATTAATAAAACGCTTAAGTAAAGGTATTAGCTTTTTTAAGCTAAGATTCTTTTACTATCTTTAGATAGTAAAAGTAAAAGAAAATTTAATAAGAAAAAAACCTTATAGTTAAGTCTATATAACTTAGTATATATTACGGGCTATGCTATAAAAAAAGCCATAGTTATACTTTAGTAAATAACTTAAGGTTAAGCTAATATATAGCTTAAGTTATATAAAGCTTTACTTAAACGTAGCTTAACTTTAACTTAAACTTAACTTAAGTATAGGCTACTTAAGTAACCTTTATAAAGTAAAACGCTATATAGCTTAAATAAAGATTTCCTCTTTCCCTCCTTAGATTTAAATAAATAATTATTTAGCTATATACTATTAAACTAAGTATATGCCGGCCTTTAATATATTTAAAGTTAAGGAGACTTATTATAGTACTAGTACGGATTTAAGTTATAATTAATAAGAGTTCTTTAAGTACCTTAACTTAATCTACCTTAACGTTAATATTTAATCGCGGGCTATAGTAGCTATCCGCATATTACGGAATCTAAACAGCCACGCTTAAACTCCTTACTTTACTCTTAAGGAAGCCCTATAAAACCCCGCGACGGGAACGCTTAAAGCACGCACTATAAAGGCTCGCTTAAGGAGATACGACGAACATTACTAATCGGACCCCGCTAAGGTTTCTAAGATATAACTACGGATAGTTAAGAGCCTACCTAACTATAGTTTACGACGTATCTAACTATAAGAGATACTATAAAAACTATTAAGCGGATTCCGCCGGTATCTTTAAGGGATTTTTAAGGATTTCCGCGGGATATCTTAATTATAGTTCGACCTATTTCTAACTATAAAAGCACCCTAGAAGATATAGGATAAACCTTACCGCGATTTTTAAGGGATATCTAAGGATATTTAAGGGATTTCCTTAATTATAGTCTATAGTATTTTTAACCGGGCTTATACTTAGTTTATTAAGCGATTTTATAAAGATATCTATAGTTTACTTTATATACTATAGATAGTATAGTTAAAGATCTTTAAAACTAGCTTAAAGAACTAAGTATAAAGTAGCTAGCTATACTTTTAAGAAATAGATAAGCTTTTTACTATTTCTAAACCCTTATATACGTTTATATGCGGTAATTAGTTTATTATACTAGCCCGACCGGCGGTAATTAGTCTATAGTACTAGCCTTAACTAGCGGTAATTAGTCCGTAGTACCGGCCTTAATTAGTAGTAATTAGTCCGCGCCCTATCCCCTTATCCTTATGCTATAAAGCGTAGTAAATAGTAGTAATTCCTACTTATCTAAATAGAAATCCCTTAAATATCCGCTAGGCTAAGAGCGACTATATCGCATAATTAAGTACTTATCTTATAAGAAGTTAGATACTAAACGATATTTTCTTTAGTAAGAAGCTCCTATTAGCTTTTAAGTCTAACCTTAATAATAAGCACCTCTTCCTTAACGCGCTTATAATAGAACTTTAAGATAAGTAGGCCGTAAAAGTAAAAGAGGCCGCGGCTTACCGGGCATACCGGTTTAACAATCTCCTTTACCCCTTTTTAAGGTACTATACCGCGATAGCTTATAAAGCTAGACGGGATATAAAACGAGTCCCGCTTAGCTAAGCTAAGACTACTACCCTCTAAAAGGCAATCCGCTTTTAAAACACTAATAAAGGATAGACTATAAAACGATAAAATCTATATAACTAAGTAAACTAGATTTAGTATTACCTAGACGGATCGATTATCCTTTAAATAGAAGAAGTAAAGATAAGCTAACCTTAAAACTATCCGGCTCCCCGCTTACTAAATACCCTCCGGATTAAGCCTATAATAAAGTTACTCTTTCCTTAAGACGATAAGCCTAGCGGATATTTCCACCGCGTACTGCTAATAAAGTTTAGCTTAAAGGCCTTAACCGGAAATCCGCTTTAAAGGATACTTAGTAGTTTCTTAGTTTAGTATTACTATTTAGCCTCGTCCGCTATAGCCGCGCTAATTAAGGCATTTTCGGGACTCTCGATTAATAAAAACAAGCCTCTTACGCTAAGGGCCCTACGGCGCACCGGATTCTAAGACGCGTATAAAACGGAAGGTTAAGCACTTAGCGAGAGTATTAAAACTAAGACCTTAATAATAGGCGATAAGGACGCGGTAAGCAATACCCTTAGCGGGCTAAACCTATCTATATTAAGCGCGTAGATACTAAGACTAAGTATAGCTTTAAGCCCCTTAGTAAGAATAGTAGTAATATCGAACGAATAATTCCTTAGTCTCCTTTAAGTATTAAGAAAAGAAGACGCGCTTACTAAGCCCTAGGAAAAACCTTAACTATAAGCTAAGGATATAGGGAGATTTAACCTATTAAGACCTTTAAAAGCATCCTTTAACGAAGTTTAAGAAAATAATAAGGCTAGTATGTTCCGAGGAGTAGACCGTTTTATCGACTTTATCCGCCGAAACGCTAGTAAAGGCGAGGCTTATACGGACGAATTAGCTATTTAATTGCCCTCCTTCCTTTAAGGAAGTGCGGCGGAATAGTATTTTAAGGACCTCTCGGAACTATAATAAAAAGAACTTAGCAAGCCCGGCGTTAGACTAGGCCGATAAATATCCGCCTTATAAAAACGGTTCGGAATCCGCTTAAATATAGCAATATAAGCACTTAATAAAGAGCACTTTACTATTAAAGATATAGTAGTAAGATCTAACTTTAAGTCTTAGATATCGCGCTTATAACGTAAAGCTAAGGCCGCGCTTTACTAGCTAGATTACCTAACTATAGTAATCTACTAAAAGCTAGACGTTTACTTATAAGAATCCTTACGACGCTTAGTAAGGAATAAGGATATTAATAGATAGATTAACGAATATAAGGAAATTCTTCCTTAGCTATAAGTTAAATATACCTAAGGATCTTAAAAGTACTTACTAGCACGAAAGAAATAGGTCTAACCTATAAAGAGGCGAGGGCCGACTAGCCGTACCTTGTACGTACTTAAAAGATAGTCCGGGACGCCCCGGCTATTTATTAAAGGCTCGCCGGGACTAAGGGTTACGTTTTTAAACCGCCCGGTAAGGATAGATATACTTTAGGCCTTATAGCGCTCGCTAAGTTAAGGAAGAAACCCGCCTAAATAGTTAGGAATATAAGTCGAGGTCCTCCGGCTTAAGAGAGAAGGGACCTTTAAGACTATACGCTCGCTAACGCTAAAGCTAAAACAAGCATACCCCGCAACTAAGGAAGGAACTATGGCAAAGACCGATAACTACTTAAAGGATAAAGAGTACGATATAGAAGGAGCCCGGTTAAACACCGACGAAAGCTTAAAGGAAACCGCAATCTATACTATAATAGACTTAGTATAAGAGGCCGATAAAGTATGCGGATTTTATAGCGAAGCATTCCCCTCGAAGAATAAGCTCTACTAATACGTTAAAGATAAATACCCCCTTAACCCTAGCCGAGACGTTGCTATATAAAGACGCAGCCTAGTATAGCAAATAGTTATTCGGAAGCTATAAAGCGTTTAGATAGTTAAGGCTTCCCCCGACGTTTAGCTATTAAACCCCGATAGGCCGTTACGATTTACCTACGTACGCTTACTAGTCTACGGAAAAAAAGGGCCTAGGATAAGCATTAAAGCCTATACGGACACCGGGGCAGACTAAAGCCTTATTTAGGCCGACTTAGTAAAGACCTTTTAAGACGTAACTATAAACTCCTCTTAACGAATTCCTATCTAAGGAGTAGGAAGAATAGCTACTATTAGATAAGCGGAATTTACCGCTTATATACTAAGAAGGCTAGACGGCAGCCTCGCGGTCGTAAAGGTAAGGATCGGCGCTTAGATAGTAAAACGCTTAGCAGCTAATATATTGCTCGGCTAAGACTTTTTAGTTCTTTACTTAAGGGACCTTATTAACTCTACGTCGGTCTTACGGATCGGGGCTTATAAAGGGATTAAAGCCGAAGTTAAGATAGTTTAGCTAAGACTAGCGATACGTAGATAGGTAATCTACTTAGTTATTACGACGATTTTAGCTAGTTCTAGCTACGCCCTACCCGTATAAGTCCGGGCGCCGCCGTTAGGACGTAATATAATATTTTTCCCCGATAACCTTAAGCTCGCCCGGATAATAATATAGAATTATACGAGCTTTATAGCGATAAACTATTTTAAGGAACTACTAGTGCTCCGCTAAGGCTAAAAGGTAAAGACAATTATAGACCTTAATAAATAGTTTTAGCTATATAAAGAGGTCGACGCTACTACTCCCTTAGCGGAAGCCCTTATAGAAAATCTAGATAGAATAGACCCCGCTAAGGACTTCCTATAAAAGGATCCTACTATAAACTATAAACTTAGAATCGGCCGAACTAAGGACCTGCCCGAACTTACTACCGATAAGGGCGTCCGGATCTACGCTAAAGACCTAAAATACGTATTAAAAGTCTAATATATCCTTTAATCGTTTCCCCGCCTTTAAAAGGATAAGGGAGTAGTATATATAGACGAATTTAAATATATATATATTCTTTTAGTAGAAAGATAGTAATACTAATAAGTCGCATTAAGATTCTACCCGTTAAGCGATAAAGATAAGAAGGTAGTAAATATAATATTCGGCTAGCTAACCGCGTAAGGCCGATTAAAACGAGTTTACGGGCTAACCCCGTTCGCGGCGCTAGTATTTATAGTATAGAAGATAGTAAACGGAAAGGAGAAGGGATAAGTAGTCGTAGACTTATAAGGGATTAACGCTATTACTACTTTAGACGCATACTTAATACCCCTTTAAAGCGACATAATTAAACGCCTTTAAAGAAAGAAGTTTATTAGTGCGGTAAACGCACGATTGTTTTTCTACTAGTTCTTAGTTTACTAAAACTACCGGGAAAAGTTTATAGTCGTAAGCTATCGCGGGCTAAAAAGATTACTAGTAATACTTATAGGCTTTAAGAACTCCTTAGTATATATCTAAAGGTTTATCGATAACGTTCTCCGTAAACACTAAGAATACGCGGCGGCCTATATCGATAACATTATTATCTACTCCGACACGGCCGAAGAACACCTTTAATATTTAAAGGCCGTATTCCGCGCCTTCTACGACTATAATATTACCTTATCCGGACTAAAGTCCTTCTTAGCGTACCCGTCTATATAGCTCCTCGGATTTAAGGTAAACGCTATCGGCCTAATAAATATAGATAAACGCGTGCGAGCTTTAAGGGATATCGCGTTTTTAAAGAACCTTTAATAGCTTAATGTTAAAGGTTAGAGCAGCAGCGAAATTGTGGGGAAATCAGGAGATCACGTGATGTTACGTAATAGAGGAGTCGATGTTATGTAAGGTAGGATTTTGGCTGGAATTA